>CAVOJK010000149.1:0-15147 GCA_963695495.1 Hololepta plana | reverse complement strand
CTCATGCTTTGTCAACGGGGAGTAGCGAGCGGAATCTTTTCACTTCGTCGTCTGCCCACACGCTTCTGCTTACACGCGCGTTTTCTCTCCCGTTTCGCTTTCATTTCGCGTGTAACTTCATATATCTTTTGTCATTTTGTTTCTTGGTTAGTCTGTTATCGATATTCGATGGCCCCTGTCGATGTTTGATCGCGGCCGGCAAGGTTAGCGTCCGTTTTGTCTGCGTGTCGTCAGCAATCATCCTCACTCTTTCCTTTGCAGATGTACACGGTCAAGGAGCTGGACGAGTACGGGCATGAGAATCTGGTAGAGGAGATGAAGAGGAGAGGGCAGAGGCAGATGAACAAGTGCAGGTGGGTGTCTGATTTGACCGTGAGTTCACCAGCAGTCTACCAACTACCAACTCATCGCAGTCACATTACAGGTGCCCATGGACGTATCGCTGGCCGGGAGCGAGCAGGAGGAGCAGATGAACGTTGACATAAAGAACAACAACAACGAAGTGAGTGCATCAATTGTTGTATTTAATATTATATTTTGATTCGATTTGCATGCCTGCCTACTTGTCATCAACATGCAATCATCAACTTTCATTCAGACATCCATTACGACGAGAGATGGAGGACAAAGGGAAGGAGATCGACATGAAGAACAACATGATCGAAGTGAGTGTTTCAAACCGGTTTCATTGTACATTATTTTGATTCGAATTGTCTACTTGCCTACCTGTTAAACTTGTCAACTCATATTCACTGCAGATGTCTACTCCGACGTGCTGGCCGAGAAGAATGAGGAGTAGTTACACGACTTCCACGAGGAGAATCACAGCACGATGGTGGGTATGGACAGTGATATTGTGATTTTGTGCATTCAATGCATCTGCCTGCCTACCTGTCCAACTTCTTGATCAAATAGCAATCCTGCTTGTTCAAATATACTGAATAATAATCATTTACAATGTGTTTCTTCAATATACTCCCATTTCAGCTGACGCCTCTGGCTCGATATGGCGGACAGGAGGAGAACTAGAACATCTATGACGAGGTGGGCGAGAAGAGCGAGAGGATTGGAGGGTGAGTTAAGGGAATTCACTGTCTATAATGTTCTTGTCCATCTCTCCTTAACATGTATGCTCTAGCAAAACGGGAGTAGAAATAGGTCGGGGAGTATGGCGCCGTCAATGCATTTTTTGATATTTTTTCGCCCTCTCGCTGCTTAAACCACCCTGATCCTTTTCTATTGTGTTGTTTGTACATTTGTTGACGGCTGTCAGTTATCAAAATGGTGTTTTCATCCACTGTTTGACATTTCTGTTGAAACTTCAGTTTATTCAGTTTTTTTTCGGCCTCTCTGCGCCTTCTACAACCGACTCCGCTGTAGCAGAAGCATGTTTCTACACGCACAAATATATTTCGTGTCCAAATTCAAGAAAAAAATTCGACTCCATTTTTCGGCCTCGATATATCATAAGGCCCAGAAGTTGCGAGGTTGAACTTTTTTTTATATTCTGTCGATTTCGTACCACCATTCGAAAGATCTCGTTGCGCTGATTGTAAATATGTGTAAAGTTTGATGCAAGCACGAACGGGCGCCGAGATATGGCGCCGTCTATGTGTGCGATCTAGCGAAACGTAGAAATCGATCAATACGTACTCGTATCAAGCTGTTAATTGCACAGTAGATGCATACGGATACGTAGAAAAGATTCGGATCAGCAGTTTGAAGCTAGCACGAACGGGCGCCGAGATATGGCGCCGTCAATGTGTGCGATCTAGCGAAACGTAGAAATCGATCAATACGTACTCGTATCAAGCTGTTAATTGCACAGTAGATGCATACGGATACGTAGAAAAGATTCGGATCAGCAGTTTAAAATCCAGCACGAATGGGCGCCGAGATATGGGCACTACAATGTAAATGACCTATCATACGTAATCAGACACGCTGAGAAGGTCGCAGCCAAAATTTTGAAGCCTGGACATCTGGCGCCGATATATGGCGCCGTCAATATGTGCAAATTGCAATGCCCAAAATGCGGCGCCAAAGTGATTGTAGCCAAACAAGGACTCCGGGAAGTACTCAGCGCATCATTCCGCGCCCGTGAGTATAATTTGGGCGCGGTACGTCAACGGGAAGTGTGAGATACCCTTACAGCGATGAACATAAACATGCAGTGCCCAAAATGCTGCGCCAAAGTGGTTGTAGCCAAACAAGGACCCCGGGGAAGTAATCAGCGCATCATTCCGCGCCTGTGGGTATAATTTGGGCGCGGTACGTCAACGGGAAGTGGGAGATATCCTTCGGGACAGGCAGCATGAATTTCCTCCCTCCCCACCTCCCCTCGACCCATCTGGAAACAGTGAAAAGATATGGAAACAGTGAATAAAGATATGGAAACAGTGAAAACATCTGGAAACAGTGAATAAAGATATGGAAACAGTGAAAACATCTGGAAACAGTGAATAAAGATATGGAAACAGTGAAAAAGATATGGAAACAGTGAAAAAGATATGGAAACAGTGAAAACATCTGGAAACAGTGAAAATCAATATATGGAACATGTGAAATTTATCTGGAACATGTGAAATTTATCTGGAACATGTGAAATTTATCTGGAACATGTGGGGATTATATGGAACATGTGGGGATTATATGGAACATGTGGGGATTATATGGAACATGTGAAATTTATCTGGAACATGTGGGATTATCTGGAACATGTGGGGATGATATGGAACATGTGGGGATTATATGGAACATGTGAAATTTATCTGGAACATGTGAAATTTATCTGGAACATGTGAAATTTATCTGGAACATGTGGGGATTATATGGAACATGTGGGGATTATATGGAACATGTGGGGATTATATGGAACATGTGAAATTTATCTGGAACATGTGGGATTATCTGGAACATGTGGGGATGATATGGAACATGTGGGGATTATATGGAACATGTGAAATTTATCTGGAACATGTGAAATTTATCTGGAACATGTGGAATTTATCTGGAACATGTGGGGATTATATGGAACATGTGGGGATTATATGGAACATGTGGGGATTATATGGAACATGTGAAATTTATCTGGAACATGTGGGATTATCTGGAACATGTGGGGATTATATGGAACATGTGAAAATTATTTGGAACATGTGGGATTTATCTGGAACATGTGGGGATTATCCGGGATATGATGAATTTATCCGGGATATGATGAATTTATCCGGGATATGAGATCCGGAAATCGGGGACATCAGGGGGAAATCGGGGACATCAGGGGGAAATCGGGGACATCAGGGGGAAATCGGGGACATCAAAGTTGCCTGGTCTAGAACTGGGTTCTTAGCCAGTCTCATGAAATGATACTAACTGTGCATGATGTGCTAGTAGATCATGTCATCTATGCAAATTGGCAAGTCTCTAGCTCTGCTAGAACCCGAGTTCTTGCGGCCACTTTTGACGAAAATGTCAAAGTTGCCAGGTCTAGAACTGGGTTCTTAGCCAGTCTCATGAAATGATACTAACTGTGCATGATGTGCTAGTAGATCATGTCATCTATGCAAGACATCAAGTCTCTAGCATTGCTAGAACGAGAACTGGACCCTCCGAATTTGGTTGAAATCCGAAACTTGAAAGGTCCAGTTCTCAGCTGCTAGCAGGTCTTATGCAAGGATATTCACATAAGCTCGTCTACTATGTGTAAGCAACAATTTTGCGAAGTGACAAGTCTCTAGCATCGCTATAAGAACCAGAACTAGAGCCTGAAACTCAAAGAGAGAGGGCGGATGAGCATCGGCACGCGAGCCGTCGCGCGTCTCTCACTACCCCCACACTCTCTCGCCCCCTCCCGCTGCGTATGCCGCTCCTCAGTAAATGTAAGCCTGACCACTGGCCATCCACCTCACCCCTCGGGGTGGCGAAGCTATGCCCAAAAATATAAGATTCATCACTAACTTAGACCAACTTTAGATACTTAATTTAAAGCCTCACAATTCAAAAACAACACGGAATGAATAGAATCATTATAATGAAAGGATTCCCCTACCTGCCTAGCCCACTCCGTAGTAGATCTCGTTCCTGTGCTCGTCCCTCCCTCCGTCTCGGCGACAGTCAAAAGACGGCGATCGGTCACGGTCTCGGCGCCGGGCTGCTGCAGGTTGATTTGCATATAACTTTACCGTGAATACATTAAATGTCTAAACATTAACAGGCTTAATCTGTATCCATTACTCCTCCCTGTTTCCCACCTTTCGCCTTCCCACCTGAGGGCTCGCTGATCAAGTGGACGCAGAGCCAGTTGAGCGAGACGAGCACATCGCACAGGTAGACTATCTGCAGAGGAAAAGGACGATGATGATGAGGTGGAAGATGTTTAATTGTGTGCAAGGAGACATAGACTTTGTCAAAAAGACGAATCAACTTGACACTCACCTTCCTCTCGATGTTCTAGACGATCGGCTTGCTCAGCGTCTTCTCCAGCTCGGCCAGCTTGTCGTTGTGTAACCGCCGGGCGTGTCGGTGTAAGACGAGTGCTTGATGCAGTCGTTCAGGTTGTCCGAGTCAGAGAGCAGACACACCTGAAGAGGGAGGGGATGAATGGATGATGATGGATGGAAGAATAAGATAAGGAGGGAGAGAGGGGAAGAACTACGGGGGAACTACGGGAGAAGCCAGCAGGGTCATACGAGGATTAAGATTGACGGGATGAAATGAAGCTGAACGCGTGGAAAAGAATGGGAGGAATCGATTTGCATAAGAGGTGGGCATAACATGAGGAAGCTATGCAAATCTCATCAACTACACAACGATAACCAACCTCAACGTCCATCTGAATCAGCTTCCCGTTGCCCTCCACCGTGGTCAGCATCTTTGCATCATCTGGCGCCAGTCGAAGGAGGGCGATCGATCACGGCGCCGGGCATAGTCGCGTAGGCAGAGCTGAAATAGGCGGAAATGTAATGTATCATGTTATAACTATATACAAATTGAGAGAGGAATACGTGAATACATGTTGTATTGCCTGGTGATCTGGGCCTGGGTCTTGGAGCTGTTGCAGGACTGGCGACAGTTCTCCAGCATTCAGGGGTTGGTGCGCTACTCTCCGCGACGGGCCCAGTTGAAACAAGAGCGGTGGTGTCGGTGCAGGCTGAAAGCGGGAGAGGAATGAAAGGAGGTTGATAATAGGTTGAACATAGTAACATGCAAACAGCGAGAAGAAGAATATACTGAAGAGTAGGAGTAAGAGAGAGAGACAAGGAAGAAAATTAGGATACAAATCCTTCTGATTTCTGGTCGGTCGAGTGTGGCCAGCACTCCAGCGACGAAGTGCTGCCCGATTGGGGACTGAATTTGGGGGAAATGGGTTGAATTTCATTCACGCGCCGCTTACAGTTGATTTGCATATAACATATAACATAAAAAGATTAAAATGGATCCCCTTGCCCGTCTCGCCCACCTCGTAGTAGATGGTCTCTATCCTGTGCTCGTCCCTCCATCTGTTTCGGCGACAGTCGAAGGACGGCGATCGGAGACGGCGCCGGGCACAGTCGCGTAGGCAGGCAGCTGAAATAGTGCGAATATTAACACGTTGAAGGTCCTGTTTTTATCCCTCCCCTTCTCCCTTCCTCCTCCCACCTCTCTTTAATCGTCCATGTAGACCATGTCCGTCGCCGCCTAGTTGATCTTCTCGGCCGGCACAACGCGACGCCGCAGACCCGTCAGATTGGAGAGGGGAGGATCAGTCGCAGTCCCTGCAAGTGAAGATGAAGATGGGAAGAGAACAGATTGCATAGAATGAGAATTTTAAAGAATTGAGAAGAAGAAATGTATGGATACGATTGTTATGAGATGAGCAGATGGAGAGAAACAGTGGTGATGACATGATGATATGCTAATTATTATAGAAATATGCAAATTGAGAGAGGAATACATTAACGTGAATATGTACAACAGGTTCGTGAACTTGAAAGTTCTAGAGGCAGATTGATCACTATAAAACAAAGATGAAATGATGGTAAGATGTCAGGTAGGCAGACATAAAAGTATCGGAATCATCGCAAGAATACACTTAAGTGTATACTTACATCCATCCTCAAGCCTAGGCAGATTGATCACCTTAGCCCAGCCCACCTTCATCTCGATGTCTTGGCCGGCCGACTTGTTCAGCGTGTCCACCAGCTCGGTCAGGTCCTCCACCATTCAGCTCCGCTTTTGCGCAGTTTGAGTAGAAGGAGGCAACGAGGGGGCAATGATGGGCTGAAGATGAGATAGAATGAATTGTGCATTGAATACAGAACCTCTATTTCATCACATTAGCAGCTAACACCCACCTTAATCTGCGTGTCCATGTTGTTGTTCAGCTTCCCCTCGTCCTCCATCTCGGACAGCACTTCCACGTCTACTGCAATGTACACATGATGACTTTGAATCTATATTTGAAACAATCGAAATGGGATAATAAAGTGGGAACGGATGGCGGAAATGACAGTGGATAAAGAGATGAACACGGGATTAACGAAGGAACAAGGGAGAAGGGAAGGGAGGGAATGAAACAGGGAGAAAGGATGAAACAAACGCGAAACTATGGATAAATAAAGACTGAAAACACGCGATTGGAGCAAGGGGATAAAATTAAAATGAACGATACGCGATGGGAACAACAGATACAACAGAAGAGATGGTACAAATGATAGACACGAAATACAACTGATTGAGTGAACGATTGAAGAGAAAGTGGGGGGGGGTGAATGAGTGGAAATGGGGAGAAAAAAGGATGGAACACACATCCAACCAAGATCAGAACAGATGCCTGCAGTTGAAGTTTGGAGAGGTAGTCAAGCGGATAAATTGAATCAAAATATACCACAATAACACTGCTAATACCCACCAAGATGTTGTGGTTCTCCGTGCCGTACTCGATCAAAATGTTGTCCAAGTCCTCCTCCGCCAGCCCGTTGTAGTTGATGCCTGCAGTGGAGATGTGTTGACAATTTGGGCAGGTAGGCACAGGGTTGAGTGGAATTGAATCAAATCACAATAACACTGCTAATACCCACCTTAATCTGCATGTCGATGTTGTTGATCAGCTTCACTTCGTCCTCCATCTCGGCCAGCGTTTCCACGCCCACTGCAATGAACAAACGATGACATTGAATTGAAATTCGAAACGTGACAATGAAATGGGAGCGAGCCGAGAGAGAATGGCGGAATTGGAGGTGGATGAACAGATGAATAGTTGAAGGATGAAGCAGAAATGAATACATAATACAACGGGTGATTAACGTAACAATCAAGAATCATTAAACGCAACGCGAATGGGGAGTGGAGCAGCGGCGGCGGTGGCAGTGGCAGAGATCGATATGAACTGCAACGAGAGGGGGCGGGGCCTGCCAAGCGAGAGAGCAGCCCTCCAGTGTTGAAGAGTGAGAGACACTCTCGTCGTCTAACTTTTCCTCCCCTCCCGCCGCGTGTGCCGCTGCTCATCTTTAACCGTCTACTTTCCCCGTTAGAGCCGTTCTGACACTAGTGCAGGGGCGAAGCCCTGCCCAAATGTTCAGAGAATGGGAATAAAACCAAACAAAAAAAGAAAATGAGTTGACCAAACATTATGATTAAAAAAACGACGTGAATAAGTGGTTGAACATTAGCAGATTGACTGTCCTGCCTCTATTACTCTTCACTGCTTTCCTCCCTCCTCCCCACCTTTCTTCAGCCGCCCGCCTCGATGTAGATCGTGTCAGTCATCGTCAACTTCTCGGCCTTGACACCGCGTCTTCATGTCGCAGTTCTCCGCGTCGAACTGGTTCAGCCTCTCCTTCTCCTACTCGGCCAGCTCGTCATAGTGGTTGTCTGCAAGCGAAAGGTGTGATACAGAAATAGAAACAACATTAAAATCATCACAATTGAACAGTCAAATCACCCACCTGCAACTGGATGTCTTGGCCGGCCGGCTTGCTCAGCGTGACCACCAGCTCGGTCCGGCCGTCCACCATTCAGCTCCGCTGTTTCCGCAGTTGGAGAAGAACGAGGCAACGAGGGGGCGATGATGGGCTGAAGATGAGGAGAGATAGAATGAAATGTGCATTGAATACAGAACCTCTATACCATCACATTAACAGCTAACACTAACCTTCATCTGCGTGTCCATGTTGTTGATCAGCTTCCCCTCGTCCTCCTTCTCGGCCAGCACTTCCACGTCTACTGCAATGTACAGATGATGAAATTGAGCGAGACGCGAGAGAGAATGGCGGAAATGGCAGTGGATGAACAGATGAACACGGGATGAAACAAGGATGGAAAGGGAGGGAATGGAACAGGGAGAAAGGAGGAAACAAACGCGAAACAATGGTAAAATGATGACTGAAAACACGCGATTGGAACAAGGGGATAAAATGAAAATGAACGATACGCGATGGTCACAAATGATACAACAGAGCAGAGATAGTACAAATCATAGACTTGAACAAGAACTGATTGAACGCGAAAATTGGGGAAGAGAAAGTGGGAGTGAATGATTGGAAATAGGAAGGAGGGAAGATAGAACATAAATTCAACCAATCAGCTCGTCAGAACAGATTCTTGCAATTGAGGTTTGGACAGGTAGACCAGCGAATCACTGTTCACACCCACCATCATGTTGTGGTTCTCCTTGTCGTACTCGTTCAGCTACTCCTCCTCCTTCTCGGCCAACTCGCCGGAGTAGATGGCTGCAAGTTGATGCAAATTGAAAGTTACGTATCGTATCCAATATGCAAATTAGACTGTGCTGACCATAACTAATCATTACTCATCATCATCATCATTACTCATCATCATCATCATTACTCATCATCATCATCATTACTCATCATCATCATTACTCATCATCATCATCATTACTCATCATCATCATCATTACTCATCATCATCATTACTCATCATCATCATCATTACTCATCATCATCATTACTCATCATCATCATCATTACTCATCATCATCATCATTACTCATCATCATCATTACTCATCATCATCATCATTACTCATCATCATCATTACTCATCATCATCATTACTCATCATCATCATCATTACTCATCATCATCATCATTACTCATCATCATCATCATTACTCATCATCATCATCATTACTCATCATCATCATCATTACTCATCATCATCATTACTCATCATCGAGAGGGGGCTAGTCAAGTGGCTTCGACCATCGCCTTCCACCCGGTGGGCGGTTGGTTCGATTCCCGGCACCCCCTCTCTGGTCTAGTCAGCCATAAATGACCTTCAATGGGCGGGGGACCCTCAAAGTACTGGCAGTGTTAGGCGATGATGGCTAACACTCTCAACTACACCGGTATTCGAGGTCCTCGTTCATTGGAGCGGCTCGTGAAAGACTCTGGGCAAGCCTGCGATTAAAGCCGAAACCCGCCTATCCACTGTCTATATGCCCTTCCCTGGGGGTCAACTGAGCAGCAGGGGCCAAACGCCCGAATGGGTAAAAATGGCAGAAAAAAAAATCATTACTCATCATCATCATTACTCAATATCATCATCATTACTCATCATCATCATCATTACTAATCATCATCATTACTCATCATCATCATCATTACTCATCATCATCATCATTACTCATCATCATCATTACTCATCATCATCATCATTACTCATCATCATCATTACTCATCATCATCATCATTACTCATCATCATCATCATTACTCATCATCATCATCATTACTCATCATCATCATTACTCATCATCATCATCATTACTCATCATCATCATCATTACTCATCGATGATGAAGTAACGATGATGATGATGAAGTAATGATGATGATGATGAAGTAATGATGATGATGATGAAGTAACGATGATGATGATGAAGTAACGATGATGATGATGATGATGAAGTAACGATGATGAAGTAACGATGATGATGATGATGAAGTGAATTTGTGTTAACAAGTCGGGTCTACATTGGAGATGTATTGACAAGATGGGCAGGTAGGCAGGCATACAAATTGAATGCACAAAAGCACAATATCAATGTCCATACACTCACCTCAATCGTGTTGTTCTTTGCGGCCAACTCGTCCATCTCGTCCTCCACCTCGGCCAGCTCGTCGTAGTCGATGTCTGAATGAAAGTTGATGATGTCATGTTGATGTCAAGTAGGCAAGCAGATAAATCGAAGCAATATAATCAGAATGAAACAGTTGACAAACTCACTTCAATCATGTTGTTCTTCGTGTCCATCTCCATCAGTTTCTCCTCCACCTCGGTCAGCTCGTTTTAGTGGATGTCTGCAAGAGAGTTGATGTTTATTGATGTCAAGTAGGAAGACACGAAAATCGAATCAAAATCATCAAAATAACACAGTCAATACACTCACCTCAAGCTTGTTGTCCTTCATGTCGATCTCCCTCAGCTTCTCCTTCATCTCGGCCAGCCAGTTGTAGATCATCTCTGAAATGTGCATGAGATCATGGGCAGGTGACAGGTAGACAGCCAAAGAAATAAAATAGAAATAATCACAACAACATAGTCAACACCCACCTGCTTCTCACTGTTCTGCACCTCGAACATGTTCATCTGCTCCTCCTGCTCGCTCCCGGCCAGCGAGACGTCCATGGGCATCTGCAATGTGACTGCGATGAGTTGGTAGACTGCTGGTGAACTGACGGTCAAAACAGACACCCACCTGCACTTGTTCATCTGCCTCTTCCCTCTCCTCCTTCATCTCCTCTACCAGCTCCTAATTCCCGTACTCGTCCAGCGCCTTGACCGTGTACATCTGCAAAGGAAACAGTGAGGATGATTGCTGACGACACGCAGACAAAACGGACGCCAACCTGGCCCGGCCGCGATCAAACATCGACCGAGCCATCGAATATTGATAACAGACTAACCAAGAAACAAAATGACGAAGATACATGAAGTTACACGCGAAATGAAAGCGAAACGGGAGAGAAAACGCGCGTGTGGGCAGAAGCGTGTGGGCAGACGACGAAGTGAAAAGATTCCGCTCGCTACTCCCCGTTGACAAACTGCATGAGAGAGAGCACTGCCAGAGTGGAGACGCGCAACACCTAGACACCGGCCGGCCTCCCGCCGCGTATGGCAACCGACATCAGTTGGTCACTTCTGATTTCTGGCTGGTCGAGTGTGGCCGGCCAGCACTCCAGCAACGAAGTGCTGCCCGATTGGGGACTGAATTTGGGGAAATGATCAAGGTAATAGTAGCGCGAGAAGGAGGGATTTGAATAAGACGGGCATTCGTTTGTGCCGAAGTGATTGTAACTGAACAATCCAAGCGTTCAAAAGTGATAAATGCATCATTTTTGCGCCCATACGTCAATTTGGAACAGTATCAATACAAAGATAATTGAACAGTATCGTGTAGAATGATTCAACTTGTGGTTTTCACATAGTTTCCATTGGACATTGCCCACTTTCTGATATATTTTCATTTATAATTAGCAAGCAGTACCGGGAGTAGTTATTGTGGGTAGGGGAGAGTGTAATGAGTGTGATTGCACTGGTGTAAGTGTGTGTGTGTTTGCGTGAGTATGAGTGAGGGAAGGATGGCGATAAGATCAAAGATCAAAGATCATTGACCTCCTCCCATCCCCCATCTTATACACACACGCATACACAGCATGATGTTGATGTGGTTGTTGATGTTGAAGATGATCTACAGCTTGTTGTTGTAGAAGTAGATCATACAGTAGCAAGAGGGGGGGGGAGTGATGTGTGAAGTGGAGGCGGGATATGGGAAGGAGGAGGAGGAGATGAGAAGAGAAGAAGGGAAAGATGGTGAAGAAGAAGGCGACCATTACCATATTTTCAGGCTTCTGGCGTCGCCTTCTTCCACTCTTTCATCCCTCCCTCCTTCTCTGTTCCTCATCTCTTCTGCTTGTCAGTGATATGTATATGTGATTAGCATACATCGACTTATATGGATGGAAGGCTTGTGTAGAATAGATAAGTGTGAATGTGTGATGATTTGAATATAGTATGTGGAGGGAAACGGGGTACTGGATTATGACCAAGATTGTGTGTGTGTATGTGAATGTGTGAATGAATGACATTTGAATATTTGGGTGAATTCAGAGGGGGGAGAGGAAGCACAATGTGTGCTAAAGATGATGGGAAGAGGGGAGGTGGAGGAGGTAGACAAAGATGGTCGGGAGGGGGAGGGGAAAATGATGGGAAGAATGAGAGGGTGAAAGATGAGAGGGGAGAGAGAGAGAAAGAGAAGGACCGACCGGATTCAACTGAAAGAAGTGTCGGGGAAAGGGAGAGAGGAGGAGGAGGAGGTGAGAGAGTAGAGAGAGATGAGAGAGCAGACAGACAGTCATACAGACTCTTCTGATTCGCCTGAAGCCCACCCAGTCCCCCCAATATCTCTCTAAACCCCCTACCAATCCACTCCCAATCTACACGTTGACCGTGGTGGTGGTGGCCGTCACCACAATCGGGCTGCTCTTGGTCGAGTGCACCGACGCGCGCTCCATCATCACCACCTCGTCCTCGTTGTTGTTGTTGTTCAGCATCCTCTTCAGACGAGCAATCTCCTCGTTCGCCCGTTCCAACTCCATCGACAGGTCGCACTGCCTCTGCTTCAACTTCTTGATGTCAGTCTTGCAGGTCGAGTTGAGGGCAATCAGCTCGCCGCGCTCTGCAGGAAGAAGGGGGAGTGATGATTGATGATTGATTATATTATGTTTATCTCGTCCATATATTCAAATCTCCCCAGTTATATGCAAATCGTCATCACTCACCGCTCGACAGCTTCTCCACACTTGACATCAGCTGGTTCGTGTCGAATGTAGTCTGTCCGTTTTGTCTGCTTGACGTTGAACTGTGAGCGGGCGAGCCGAGTGGCTCCGCACAGCAAGAAGACCTCTGGCAGCTGCTCTGCTCCGCCGACGACATCGACTCCTGCAACAAGCACGACTTGATTTGCATATAACATGGGTAATTAGCATATTTCAAGCAAGAAACACGGTGTACATTGTGTCGGCGGCTGTTGGCAGACACGTGCATAGTTGCATATAACACGAGATTAATTAGCATATTCGCCCGAGGTTATATTCAAATCTGCACCCACCATTCCGGTGTCGCTGTCCTGCTCGTGGCGTGGCTGCCCGTCGAGCTGTCAGTTCGAGTGCGTTGCGAGCGGTTGAGCGAGTGGGAGTGGATGTGATGCGAGTGGAGACAACAGGCTGAAAGGAGAGAAATGATGATGATGATATGCAAATTGAGGGATAGATGGTGATATGCAAATTGAGGGATAGTAATGATGATATGCAAATCGAGGGATAGATGATGATATGCAAATGAGTAGGGAGAAAGATTGTATGGTGATTAAAGCAGGAGATGTATGCGACTATAGCAGTACGGATGAATCCTCACGATCAGTAAAGCAATGATTAAAGATCCCACCACTCCCACCCCGACTTATTATATGCAAGTCATCGGTGTACACTGCACAAACAAGTGTAAATGCATTGACCAATGTGAATACACTCTAGTCGATGCGTGATATTATATTTAAGTTATCATAACAACTACACATCAGTTTCCGCTACTTTCCATCTTCCCATTCCTCTCATGAAGAAGAAGAAGGATGAGGATGAGGTGAACTATCTCCCCTATTCCCCTCCTTCCTTCCACTCACCATCCATCTTGTCGTTGTTGTTGTGATGATGATGGTTGTGGTTGTGCTCCTCCTCGTCGTTGTTGTCGTCGTTCGACGACAAATCCCACTCCAGATCGGCGTGCCGATCGGCAGCCGACATGCTTGTGGCCGTCGCTGCCATCGGCGCCGACGGGCGCGACGAGCAGAACTGGGCGCCGCCTTCGGCGCCGGGCGCCCTGCTAGATGAGGAAGTGGACGCGCCGCTCGACAACTTCGAAGACAGTGCGTCAGAGGCAGCCATACGCTTGGGAACCTGAAGAAGAAAGATGAGGATGAGGTGAATGGGAAGAGGAGAATGGAGAGATGAAAGAATGGGATACACGGCTTATTGACAGTTGTATCACGCTAATTAGCATATTCCCCCTGAAACCCACCGTAAAGTTCCTCTGTGGCTGTGAGAGTGAGATGGTGCGAGTGGGCAGATTGCTGCCTCCAACTCCGCTGCTTCCTCCCACAAGTGAGACCACATCCTGCGACTGGGAGCGGTGGCTGAAAGAAGGTCTATATGCAAATAGAGCGAGCCATCATATTGGCTGAAAAAAGGTCTATATGCAAATAGAGCGAGCCATCATATTCAAATCAGTGCTGCTGTTAAGCTAATTAGCATATTAAGGGGGGACACGTGTCACTCACCGTCCCGTGATCGCCTTCTTCACGCTGCTCAGCAGTCCGCCGCCGCTGGACTGACTGGTCGAATCTGCAGGAGTTGAAGGAACCACGGGAAGACCGTGGAAAGCGGCCCGCTCCTTCAGCTGCTCATACAGCTGCTCTAGCAGGGAGCTGAAAGCAGATCGAGATGATTTGCATAAGACACGAGTGATTTGAATATAGCAGTGGGAAACGAGGGGATTTGAATATAACACCCAGCCACCACCAACCTGCGAGTCCTCTCGGCCAGCTGGGCGAACTTGACGCTCTTGCACGCGGCGCCCTCGGCGTTGATCAGCTTGGTGAGCAGGAAGTTGCGGAATTCTTGACCACGACGGAAGACGGGCGGATTGGGCAGGGTAGGACCGAAGAACGGCACGTCATCACGGGCAGTGACAGACACCTGAAAGCAAGGTTCGATATGCAACTCAAGAAGTGTACGCGCGACGAAAGTGATATGCAAATCAAGAGCAGCAGCCGGCTGACTGCCACTGACCAACACACAAGCCCCGCCCACGCGCGCGCGATCCTCAGACAGGGCCATTCCCTTTTGCCGGCCAGGCAGAGGACAGAGCAGGGCGGCAGGAGTGGAGACGGCGACGGCGGCCGTGTGTGGAAGAGAACAAGATGAAGAAGAAGCTGGACAAGTACGACGCCTCGACCGACTTCAACAACTACATCGAGACGATCGACACGCCGACCACCTGCTCCACCTCCTCTCGCTGCTCTACTGCCCTCTCCTCCACCTCATCGTAAGTCTCTTTGCTTTCTCTCTCTCCTCCCCGGCCCCGTCA
>CAVOJK010000148.1:0-19295 GCA_963695495.1 Hololepta plana | reverse complement strand
CAAACATTCTTCTACTCCATGTTTCTCTCCTCTCGTTTACCATCTTCTAGAACAGTTTCTTCATCTTTTTCCTCCCTTCGATTGTCACGTCCTTCACTTTTGTCTTTCAGTTCCTCGTTGCGAACACGGTGATGAATTGTGAGGTTTGCCATTTTCAATGTCAAACTTGAATAGGAAAATTGAAATAGTTTTCATTGCTTTTTATTATTCAGTTTTTGTTTCCCTTCCGTTTGCACCTTGACAAATAGCTCATTTCAATCCGTTTCAGTCAAATAATTTGAATAATTCACAGAATTCTTCGTCTACTGCCGCGTTTCTAAGGTATCATTGCATCTCTCGCGCATTCTTCCAATGTTTTCCTTATTGCCACACTATTTCTTCTGTATTCTTGTGAGTTTTTACTAATTAATAACATTATTATACACACTATAATGATAAAGTTTTGAAGTTTTGTTCAATTTTAACGCGAAGAATAAAGTTCAGATAATATTAAGCGTTTCACACATTCTTCTGAGTGATGCCCACGCTTGGGCCTGTTCAAACGTGCTGCCCCATCCGTCATGGATGAAATTCTATGAGATTCCCTTTGGAAAATGGGCTGAAAATGTGTGGTGAATGAATATTTTTTTATATTCAAGGAGGATCTTCTTCCCCTTCTCATCTCACTCTTTCTATCTCTCTACCCTCTCGCTATCACTCTCTCCTTCTTCTTTACCTTTATTACCAAACAATCCGTTCAATTTCAGTGGTATGGCGTTAACTACAGAATTGGTAATTATGAACTGGGTGAGTGACATTAAAATCAATTAAATGTTTGTCGAGAGTTTTTTGTATTATTTTTACGGTTGAAGTAAATGTTGTACTTTCCCTGCAAGACAGTACAATTGAAAGATGTGCTCAGCGTTGCGTTATCGAATTTTTCTGTTTTGGTTTCAATTTTTACGTTAACAACATGTGCCACATATGGATGGATTACGCTCATTTGATGGTAAGTTGATTTTGATTATTTATTGAATACTACTACAATATATTGATTGTAACAAAACTGTGTTTTAGATTGCAACACTACTTTAATAGATTTACAAACACACTTTATCGATTCATTAATTTAAAATTGTTCAGGATCCCAATCAGGAATGCAACGCAGTGACAGATGGGCATCGTGCTTTCATTCGAGTTAATGAGCAAGTTAGAACACTTAGAGAAGATGGCTCAAATTGTAACAATCAGATGCTTCCAATGCAAATCGCAGACGAATTGATTCTGTATCGTTTGGCAATATTTTTTTTCATGAAACCGATCATTTTTAAACATAAATCAAGTCATTCAAAACATTAATTTCAGAAATTCTGTAAAACATATCGCAAACCTGCACAACCTTAACGGAATTTCCTTTATTCGCGACAATGACGGAAAGCTTGCGGATATTGTGTGGAATGAGGTACATTGTGTCCACTTCTGTTTCATTTTTGTTTTGATATATTATTACGAGTTATTCACACTAAACAAACTACACGCCTTTTTTTTATTTAAAAAGATTAACGAATCAATTAAACCGTTGTCCACCTATTCAGAGTGCTACATGTTCGGCGTTCTTTCCCTCCTTCGGTACACTGACCAGTACAATTCCACCATGCAACATCTGAGATGTAGGTAGAATATTTGCCCTTTAATCATTATTTTGTTGTTTGAACTCACCGTTCAGGCCCCATAGTTCCGCTGTATTTCATCAATCAAGCAAACGTTTTGTGAATGAACTTATCGATGGTGAAATATTTTTAGGTGATTCATTTGTGTGATATGCTAACAAACAAAATAGAATGGAGCGCTAGCATGATTAAATCTAACTCACAACTAGTAATAACGTTCATTCCCCTTCAGGTTACTGTATCGACGAGAGATATCCAAACTGTGCAGCGGCAAATTATCAATTGGTTGACATCGGGGAGGAGATTACTGGCTTAGGATGCATGATGCCACCAGTCAATCATGCTTATCAGTTTGTGTTACTTACAGTTATCGTAAATCTCAAATCAAACAGTTCATAAAAATGACCGGAATACGGTTTAATACTATTCATCAGAAATTTATATATCATCTTTAGAGTGATTTGTCACGTTTGGCACGGAGTCTGTCCAGTTTACTATGGCGGAACAGACTCGATACATGACTGTCAAACATGTAGCAATCTGATACCATGATAGACCTTACAGTTATGATGAAATGTACACACTTCAATCGAAATAGCATTCATCCACTTTTGACATGTTATCCATCAATATCCACTTGTAATCATCTCTCCCCCCTCTTCATCATGATATACTGATAATGATAAACTTCATTGCATGTTAACATCATTGTCTGCACATCTGCACCCTATCACCCTCCTCTTCATCAGCATCGCCTCCAGTCCGCTGCCCAACTGATCCATCATCAGACGAGCGTCACGAGCAGCCTGAATAGAAGGAATGATTGAATGAATACATCAATTGAATATCAATACACATATCTATATTCTACAATGTGTCTGCTGCACATGCATGATTCGGAATCGCTACCTTTACTCATATCATATGCAAATCACTAATCTCCCCTCCCCTCTCTTTCCCCTCACCTTCTCCAACTGTTCCTCCCACCCCCTCGGCTTCAGGAATTGCTTCATCGAACCTGCGGAACTGTGGCAGAATTCATTCCGATTGTCAGCCTCGATTTCCTTGTTGATCTGAAGGGAGAACGTTTACTCGACCAAATCGAATATCTAATAAAATCATGATTAATTAGCATATTTCACTCTGATCGATCCTTTAATTAGCATAAATTTCCCCACCTGTTTCAGTTTGGCCGCCAGATCTGTGAGTTTGTTTGCGCAGTACTTTCCGTTGGTCAGCAACGAAGTGTTCTTCAGTGCCTCCTTCCAGTTGGCTGCCACAACTGCTCCAACAGACGACGATCCAACGAGGAACAGAAGTAGCTCACCTGACATTTGCATATAACAAACAGATTTGCATATAACATCCAACATATTTGCATATAACCACTCACCTCCAGCGGGTAGTACTGCGATGCGTGCACTCCGAAGTCGTCGATCTTCTCGATGGGAATGGAGTGGGAGCCGGCGGCCTTGTCTGCCGTCTCTGTGTTCGCCTCGGAGCCGGCAGGTTTGAAGCCTCGAGGATAAGTTCGGAAAGCACCAAGATCAACCTGAACAGGGGGGAATAGGATGATGAGAGTAGAAGAATTGATTGATTGATTGATTCAATTATGCTGGTTCCCTTATCCTTCTCCCTCCCCACCTTTCCGTTAGCCACAGTTCTGACCGGATCGACCACGATCGCGAGCCAAGGATCCTGGTACTGCTGGTTGAGTGACTGCGTCTCTACGTCGATGCCAGACAACCAGCAGCCGTATCGGATGAGAGTGATACCAGCCGATCACCATCTCCTGCAAGTCGTTCATGCTCATCATCATCATCATCTAGTAGCCCACCTTCCTTCCCACAGCCTCGCACTGTTCGTTGTATTGAATCATGAACTCGTTAGCATCCGACTGTGCGTTCACCCTCGTCTCAGTCCCCTGAACAGGCAGAGCGAATACATCCATCACAATCATCGTGTGCGAGTCGATACGACCCTGTAGAAGAGAATGAAAACAGTGATCAGTGATCATTGATCTATCGATCGATACGATCAGGTCAGTCTCCTCACCTGCAGCAGTCCCATCACTTCGAGTTGCCCTCCTCGTCTTGCATGTGTCACCATCTTGAGCAGGGCCACAGCTGACACTCGAACCTGTACAAGTTGATCATCATCATCATCCTCCCCTCCATCTCACTCTCCTACCTGCTTGAAGTAGTGAGGATCCTTCTCCCACGGCTTCGCCCGTCTGATCTCCTGCTGCTCGGCCGTGTTGTAATTGTAGATCCTGTCCGCGTTCGTCATCTCCACCACGTTGTTCGCGGCTGCGAAGTCGTCCACACTCAACGCAAAGCACTGGCCGACGAGGCGGCAGTGGAGGCCTCCATCTAGAAAATCGGGATGAAGAAGGGAGGGAGGATGGAGGGAGGGTCAGACAGACAGACAGACACGCTGCCAAAGACGAGAATTCCGACAAGTTTGAAGGAGTAAACAACGCAGACTGAGGTAAGCTCTTCACTCATCTCCACTCCCTCCTCCGTTTCAATTCGAATCACTCCACCTCCACCTTCCCTTCCATGTCCTCCATCAAACAGTCCAGTGATCTGTCGCCCAACTTTGTCAACTTTGCCTATGGAAAACGGAGCATTTCTGGTGAGTGGATGGTGGGATGGATGGGGAATGGACGGAGGAATGAATGGATAGATGAATGAATGGATGGTTGCAGATCATGCAGGACTTTGTGACGGGCATGGAGTTTGCATCGACTACAAGTCGTTCACCGTCGGCCCCAAGTTCCTCGGTCTGAAGATGATCCCTCCCGGCATTCATTTTGTGTATTATGCACAGCCAAATCAGCCGAGAATCGGATTCTGGCACGACTTCAAGGCGAAAGAGGTGAGAGTAGGAGGGGAAAAGGAAGGATTGGATAGATTGTGGTGAGAAAGTGGAAGAAGGACAAGGAGGAAGTGGTGGATGAGCGGCTGGGCGACGAGCAGATGGACAGAATCAGATCGAACCTGCGCAACATGGACAACTCGCTGGCCCCGTACCCGTACGAGGAGTACAAGGCCTGGTACTCGCTCACCGAGTTCATCGACACGGCCACCATCGACAGGCTGAAACCGACGAATCTGATGGGGGCCATTTCATCGCAGGCCGACATGGTGACGATGGAGACGGAGGTGATCAAATCACAGAAGGTGGGTGGATCGGGGCAATTTGCATATCAATTACAGCTGGAGGAAGGCCAGTCTGGATGGTCTCAACGCGTCGATCGAGAGAACCCGAACCGACTTCGATTTGTGGATCAGCAGGGACTGCCGGTGATGAATGCAGTGGAGGGAAGCTGCATCAGATTCACACCTCTGCCAGTACCAAATGTGAGAGAAGGGATGGGATGGGGAACATGTTGTAGGCGGCGGTAGGATGATGATAAGATGGGGTAATAACAACAGTATTAGTAATGAATAACAGTGTGTATTAGCCGTTGCCGTTATGTAGTCTGGTAGATTCAATAATTTCACCCCATTCCCTCCTCCCTTCATCTTCCTTTCCTTTCAGGTCGGTGATCCCCATCGTGGTCTTGTCGACAATTCGAATCAACTGTCCGATTTGATCTCTGCCTGCGGTGGATGGAAGGCACTGTTGGCCGAGATGCAGTACGCATTCGTCGTGTTCCTCTGTGGACAGGTGGGTGGATGAGATTTGCATAGGATATGCTAATTAGGTGATGATATTTGAACCTCCCAAACCGCCTTCCCCTCAGGTGTACGAGGGATTTGAGCAGTGGAAGCGGTTCGTGCATGTGCTCTGCTCGTCGAGGTCTGCGTTGCGCTCCGAGTTGGAGTTGTTCTGCACGTTGTTGCGCGTGTTGTTCTTCGAGTTGAAGCAGTGTCCACGTGACTTCTTCGTCGACATCGTGTCCAGGACAACTTCCTCACCACCACCCTGTCCATGCTGTTCGCCACATCGAGGAGGACGCAGACAACTCCGAGCTGAAGACGAAGGCCGCAAAGTTCAGAACTCATCTCACCAACACATTCAAGTGGAGTTTTGCACTGGAAGATGACGATGAGGAGAGGAGGCAAAGGGCTGAGATGAGGGAGAAGGAGAAGGAGGAAGAGGCCAAGGAGAAGGCGAAAGAGGGGAAGGCAGGAGGTGATCAGTGATCTGTGGTCTGATCATATACTACTACAAACCGTGATCTCGTACAACGTATCGTGTATAATAAAGATATATTCATTCGATATGGGGTGTATGTTTGGTATGGCAGACTGGATATGTAGTGTTTACTCACATTTATCAATGTTAAAGTTATGTTGACTCTTATCAAATTATCATCAGATCTGTACAATGCTCAAGTTGGTTTGGTGCGGCGACTAGTGGTGATTGCGTGTGTAAGATTATTGCAATATATCAATGGTTGAAAGCTGTTGAGTGTTTTTGTTCTCTATCATTATTAATCCATCCATCTAATCGATTGATTCTATTCCATTCTTGTTTGATTGTATCCTTATTCTTGTTCCATCTATCATTCCCTCCTTCTCCCTCCTCAGTTCATGTGTCCATCATGTCCGACTCCCTCCAGCACATCGTCCACAAACGAAAGATCCAGTACCGGCGGGGCCTCGGCGCAGTAGGCGGGGCCGAGAAGTTCCTATAAAGGGGTTGGAGATGGTAGATGGGGAAGTGTAAGTGCTATCATTACATACAGTTACACTATTCATTAGTCCCAGTCCCAGTTCTCTCCCTCCTCCTTTCCCTCCCTCCTCCCCACTCACCGCCACATTCAACGGTGCATCGAACTGTCCGCCTGTCAAGTCTGATGATGACTGTGTGTAAGTTGAGTCGTCCATAGCCACATCTTCAATGGGTCTTTGTGCCCACAACTCCCTCGGCCCCGTCGGTCCGACAGCCTCGGCCAGTCCAGAGCCGGGAAGTAGACGTACGGCTGCTTATCGTTCGTCTCCACACACATACGCAACGTCGACTTGACATATCCACACGGACCAGGCGCATTCTTCACCTCCTCCTCGCCGAGACGCAGAAAGTTCAACTTGTCAATGTTGGGGTAGATGATTCTGAAGGAAGGAGAGGGTGAAGGGTTGATGGAGAAAATATAGAGAGAAAGAAGGATGAATCTATGGATATGTTGATGGTTGTTGTATGCGAATGTGTACTGATTGATCATAATTATCCTCCTCCCATTTCCCACTTGATATTCTGTAGCTGTGGACAAGTGTTGATACGGCTGACGAGAGAGAGCTGATCCAGATCTCGAACTGTGCACGGCTCGAGATGATAGGCGATTGCACGACCTGAAACATCACAGATCACACTTCATCCATCATAGATCACAGTCCAAAGATCACTGCCACCCACCCATGTTGGCCTCGTCGGGATAGGCGAAACTGATGGAGATTGCGCCGAGGCAAGACTCGGAGAATCGTAGGAGGAATGAGAGGACTTCCAACTTCTCCAGCAAGTCGGCCGTCGTCTGCTTCGACACAAAACCCATGATGAAACCTGGGGGAGATTGAAGGTTGATGAAAGATGATTAACATGATTACTGTAGAAAACTATGCTGATGAGTATTGTTTTATTAACTTGAAGCCTAAAACCAATCGGACTAACAAACTAAATATTTGCATACTTCTGTTTGGTATAATAACCACACCCATCTGCCTACTCTCTCTGCTGTGTCATCATTCCTTCATATCCATCCATCTGTTATGTCATTCATCTATTCCCACTACTTCATATCCATCCTTTCCCCCACCTTTATCCCAGAATGCGAGTAGTCTATGCTTGATGAACACCATCAGACTGTGGATCCACTCCCACACCGAGAAGGACACGGACTCGTTCATCGGCTCCTGCACTCATATTTATATCATCATAGTATACAGTCAGTATACGTTAAAGACTCAATTTCCATTATTTTTGCACTCTGCTACTGTGCCTCTAACATATCCCTTCGTCCCTCCTACGCCCTCCCCTTCCCCACCTTTGCGAATCTGTTGAATGAGATGTTAGCAATGTCTGCAGTTGTTACTCCGAATCTTTCTCCGATGTAAGTCAGTTCTGCCTCGCTCAGTCCCCTCGTTCCCCCTGTGTAGTGTGTCCATTTATATGAGAGAAGTGGAGCCAACTCCTTCCAGCTCACAACCAACGGAGCCCCATCACCGTCGTGTTCGGCGTGGCGAGGAGGACAGTTGCGGGTCTGAAGGGAATTGTTGATTAGTGATCTATGATCTTTAATCTTTGAGTCCACCCACCACCGGTGCGAATGCCCGTTGCCATAGGATGCAGGCCTGTAGATCGCATTCTTGTGAGACATGGACAGTAACCATGAATGGAAGTGAAAGGGCGTACAATTCAACCTGAAAGGGGAAATGAAGGGGAAGGAAGGGATATCAGAATAGATAGGGGAATACAAGATGCAAATCGATACATTAACATTCATTCTATCCAAAGTACTCGATCGTTCAGCTGTCTATACGGCTAATGTGAATGTTTCATATCTCATTCTCCCTTCCTCCCACCTCTCCCAGTGGTCCGAATCTGAATGGTTTGATCATGAACAACAGTGCGTATTTCTGCATTGTCGACAGTGAGGCGGCCTTGTCTGTGGCCAAGTTGCCCGTCTTGCCGGGCGGCTTGCGGTGAGCGATGCGCATCAACTTCTGCAGGAAGTGAATTACGGTAAAATACAGTAATACAGTATTACGTATTATTAATACAGTAAAATACAGTAATAAATGTAACATTGTACCGTATCCCTTACCGTATTCGCGAATCTGGCAATGAACCGTCCATCATCGATGAACAATCTCTCGTAATCGTTAGCAATGTGCCCTACTGTGGCAGTATCGAACACAACGCGTGCACGACTCTCACCACTGCTGATCTTGCGGGCCTCCTCCTCTGGAAAGACATCAAAGATCACAGATCACAGATCATAGATCACAGATCCCCTCCTCCCTGCACTCACCAACAATGATCCTCATCTCCACCCTCGGATCTAGTATGTGTTGTGGCAGTCCCAACTTCTCGCCGAACAGCAACCTCACTCCAGCTGTCATCTTCTGCTGAGTTTTGATGACTGGTTCGGGTTGAATGAAGACGACAATCGAATTGAACAGGGCATGACGGAGGGAACGGGCGAGACTGTCGGCTACTTCTGAAAAGGGATGGGGGGAATGGATGGATGGAAGATTGACAGTATGTTGATAGAAGGGAACAGAATGGAGTGGAGAGTGGATAAGAAAAGTAATTATGAGAGATTGATACAAGCCAACATCAACGAGTATGTGGTTGATTGTTTGATTCTAATAAGAGAAAAAGAAGAAGTAATTGAAGAGATTGATGGCCCACTTTGAACATGTTGTATGATGTTGTATCCCATGCTGAGCTGTGGCACTGCATTCTGCATCTGCTGCATCTCCTCAATGCTAGCATGCACTGTCGTCTGCAGGTGCCAGTTCAGGTCCAGCCAGTCGGCGTACTCGGCCTGCACCTCGTTCAACTGCTGCTCACTGTCCTTGAACGCGACGCCGACCTGCAGAACATGTTGATCAACGAGAACGACAACAACAACGACCACCCCATCTTTCCCCATCCAACCTGTGCCAACTTTTGTTTTGTCTTCCAATCCATCAACTTTGCGTCGATCGTGTTCTGGATGGCTCCGATCTGCTGCAGGGCCGAGAAGAACTTCATCACCATCTCGTTGCGTCTAAATGTTGTTCATCTTTCCATTATTCCATCTATCTTCCCACAATCCTTCCTTCCATCCTCTCCCTTCCCCCTCCCACCCTCTCCGTGTAGTTCTTCAGATGTTCATTAGCCATAGTTTGATGTCTCTTAAACGTTTCATCTGCAGCTTTTCTCTCCCTCTCATG
Source organism: Hololepta plana (assembly GCA_963695495.1). NCBI lineage: Eukaryota > Metazoa > Arthropoda > Insecta > Coleoptera > Histeridae > Hololepta > Hololepta plana. The sequence goes on along the minus strand of CAVOJK010000148.1, from coordinate 9,757 downwards.
TCCACTTAGAGCAAACTGATCAATTGATGCACGAATACGAGGGAGAGACTCGAGATGTTGCATGAACTGGTTCTGCAGGCACATTTAAGTTCAACTGATGATTTGAATATAACATATTGATTTGAATATAACATACGCATGTCTGCTTTGCATATTTCACACATTCTTCTGCACTCCTCGCATGAAGCCCTCGTCATCTCTTTGATCTGAGCATGTGGAAGGTCTGATCGAGTGGAAGTGGACGGGGCAGCAGAGGCAGCAGCAGCCATCTGACCTGTCAGTTATATGCAAATGGGAGGAGGGAAGGCGAGAGATTAGCAGGTGCGAGGAGATGTGTGGGGGATTAGCTATTTGAAACGATACACATAGCCTCGCGGCTGCTGCGTCTGCATCGCCTCTGTGTAAGCGTAGCAGAATTTGAAGCTCATCACAGAACACAAATGAAAGTAACATAGTTTACTGTGTGTATGTGAACAATCAAACAGAAAACGTAACAAGACGGGATTGAATTGGGCCTCTTCGACAGGTGAAAGAGAGGGGGGAAGGAGAGGCCAATTCAATGCCACACATCAACAGTGAAATAGTTGAAGAACAACAGACATACGAATCACATCGCCGTCTCAAGTCTGAAAATGAGAGTACAGAAGGGGAGAATGGAGTAATTAGGGGAGGGATAATATGCTAATTAAAATATGATGACTACACGCTCCACTGCTCTCTGTGTGTGACTACAACAATATGACTACAATGATACAATGTACAATGTATTACCAACCCTCTTAACCACAGTCGTCCATCCATCTTCATCCGTCTGCAGTCGAGGGCCTCGAGGTGCTCGTTCAGGTCGATCTCCACCTGCATCATCATCATCATCATCATCATCATCTTATCCACCCACTTGTTCCCTCTCCTCCATCATCTTCATCCCCTTCCTCCACATCATCCATCTCGTCTCCTTCCATCTCTTCATCATTCCCTTCTCCCCTCGAGTTCTGGACTGAAGCACGAGCTGCATCAGGCAGACCGGCCAAGAACTGGGCCAGTCTCTCCTTGTCCGTGTTCAGCCATCTGTCAATCATCATTATCATCTTCCTTCTATATGCAAATCAACCTGTAACACTGGAAGAGAGTGTCGGCGATGAGCAGTGAGCTGTTGTCCTCGAGCACCAGGTCGAACTCGTCGTTCGCGATGCCGTCCATCATCTCCTGCAAGTTGATGGGAGTGATGATGATAATGATGATGTATATGGTGTGATTGTCATCATTGTCCATGTTCTGCTTGTTCCCCTCGCCCACCTCCAGGTCGTAGGGCGACGCGTTGGGCTTCTTCACCACGAACTCGGCACAGACATCGATGAACCACTGGAATGGAATGTTGAAATGAGACTGATAGATGAATAAAGATAAAGGTAAAGCAAATCAGACATCAGAAACAGATTGAATATTCCCATTCAAACTGTTTGAGAGTGAGAAATCAACTGATTGAATGAGAACTTTTTCCCTATCTTCATCTTCCTCCCATCCTTCTCCTCACCTCATTCTTCTCCGCCGTCTGCTCTCCTCCCATCTGATGTTGAATTGCGAGTTGATATCCCGTCCATCCTCCCATCACGGCAGCCACTACGATTCTCCATTGTTGAGTTACTTCACTGCCTCCTGCACTCATTCCTCCAGTTCCGCTCAATACCCCCACTTTACAATCTACACCAACGGCGGCAGCAGCAGCATTGCAACAGATTTGTGTGGTGTATAGCAACATCTCTCCTCTCCCCCAACATATGTCTGAGTATTGTAGTTGTAGTGTGTGATTAAATGCGAGTCACATGTTAATTGTTTGTTCCATTCACTCTCTCTCGGCTCAATTCAGCCAAACCCATATATAGCAACAGACCTTTCAGCACATGATTTGCATATACTAAATGGTTAAGTGAAGATGGGAGGTTGCTTCAACACAAAACTAAAAAAAAGTCACTTCCTCCTCGTCCTCTTCTCACATACAACTCCACAGACATTCCTTTGTTCTCCATGTCATTGATCCCTCAATCCTCGTGACGCGCTTTCGTCTGTCATCCATTAATTTGCATACTTCCGCCTAATTTGAACGTGTGTATGTTTGTGTGTATAATGAGTGTTATGTGCAGGCCATGTCTGCCAAGCGGCCAGCAGTGCCAAACTTGAAATTGGCCGGATGCAAGGAGACGGGAGGGCCGAGCAGGGCTGACGCTAACGGACAACGTGGAGGCGGACGAGGAGGGTGAGTATAGACACTACATGCAAATCATCATATGTCATATGCAAATCAACGTGTGCTATATTCAAATTAAGGCGTGGCCGTGGTGGCCGTGGCGGCGGACGTGGCCGAGGCGGGCGAGGAGGAGGAGGTCGAGGAGGTGCCATCATTGCAACAGGAGGAATCTTCTCCGATGGACTGTTTGTACAAGAGAAACAGAGCAAAACAGTGGATAATGATCTGCCAAGTGAGTGGGGGAATAGGGGAAGATGGGCCAATACATCAACCGCCACGTTGATTTAAATATGAATAGTTTAATCCTATGATTTGCATATAACTTTCATTTCATTCATTTCAGAGTTTGCAATAAACAGCAGACGAGAGAAGAAGCAGGTGAAGGCGAAAGATGAGACGGAGGATGTGGAGATGAAGGATGAGAAGGGTGGGTGGAAGGGGGAAGTATGCTTCTATAGAATGATGGGATAGAGAATGAAACATTGACAAGATACAGACATGAATGTAGTATGAAGAGAATGATGAATAAATAACAAGTAACAGTTAAAAGGAAGAGTTGTTTTTTACATCCCTTTCAGATGTATTTTCATATGAAAAAGAGTGGGAAAGTGATGAGGAAGGAGACGAGCAGGTGATGGATGGAATATACAAAGAGAGGCCGGTGGGTACAAGTCAGAACACCTTGGAATATAGTATTTAAACTTGTCATGTCTTATGCAAATCAACAATATTCAGTTCCTGTCCGACCTGAAGAAGGGAATCTTCCCTCCGATTGTACTGCCAGCCAGTGATGAGGAGCAGTTTAGGAAGATGGTGCATGGGAAGGGGAAAGTGAAGAAGGAGGAGGAGAAAGATGAGGATGAGGGGAGGATGGAGGTGGATGAGGAGTGCAAGAATGATCCTAACATGCCTGCATACATACAACACTCACATCAAGCAGGACTGCTGCTCAAACGACTACAACGAGGTGGGATAAGGTTGATAGAGAAGAGTTGCATATTCTATTCATGTTATTATCATCATTCTATCCTCCCTCCAGAATCTACTCCATCCGAGCTTGTGTGGCTCCAACTTCCAAGTTCAATCTCATCCATAAACTCAACAGAACAACCAAAGGAACAGACGGAGGAGACACCTCAGGAGGAAGGAGAGGCCAAAGATGTGAAGGTGGGAGAATCTGCTAATTAATTACAGTTACTGTATTCAATGTTATATGAAAATCAACATTTGATCCTTCAGCCCGAGATTCCATCCCACGGACTCTCAGCACTGTATGGAACAAGGGGCAAAATTCGAATGTATCGATCGGGGAAGGTGACGATGAAGGTCGGAGACAGGGAACTTCTACTGCAGAAGACACTGCAGACACAACAGAACCAGGTAAGAGGGGGTTATATGCAAATCACACGTCATCATGGTACTATATTCAAATCATACGTCATCGTGATGTTATATTCAAATCCTTCCAGACTGCCGTTGTTCTTTCGTGTGACGCTGAGTCTGGAGTGTTATCTTCGTCCAACTACCTGCAGCCTCTCCTCCCCGTTCCCCATATGATCGTTGCGAGTGAACCCATCCAATCGCTGCTCATTCAGGTCAGAGATCAAAGATCAACCCTGCTATGTATGTCCTACTACTACTCATACTATATGCAAATCGCATGCATGTCCGTAGTCATGTTATATGCAAATCACATACCCATAGGCTATATGCAAATGATAGTGCTTTCCATTTCCCTTTCCCCCTCTCTCTCGCCCTCTTCCCCCTCCCCTATTAAATGTTCATATTTTCAGCGCGAGAAGGAGTTGAGCAAGAGTGGCCGGTGATGTGTTGGTGGCTGTGTCGGATGGTTAGTCATCACATCCACACAATCGTTGTTATATGCTGAATTGTTGTTAAATCATCCATATCGTTATATACGTGTAATAAATGAGTTCTCTCTTTCTCTCTCTCTTACCTTCTCCCCCCACACCCCCATCAAGTCTCTATTGCACGACTTACTCTCGCTCCCCCCACCCACCCTTTCCCCCTCCCTCCACCCCCTCTTTATGCAAATTGTGTGTGTATGGTCACAAGTTACGAGTTGTACATTGTATCTTCATCTGTTTGTTTGTGTGTGTATCACAACGTGTGTTTGTTCAATTCATCCTCCTTCTCCTCCTGTTCATTCTCCTCGCATCACTGACTTCGTCTGACATGAGTGGTGGGCAGATGATGAACAAATCCAACCGGCCCATCCTCCCCTCTCTCCCTCCTCTTTTTTCTCCCGTCTTTCTTCCATTTCAACTCTGATACTACTACAACTGATCAATGTCAGCATATCTTCTATTCAATGCATTCACTCACTCTTCTCTCTCTCTCTGTATGTGTATATGTATGGTTTTGTATGCAATTGTCCTTCCCATCACCTCTCCCCTCCCCCTACGTAACGAACTTCTAATAGTGCCCACTATACATAGTGTCCCCCCCCTCTCTCTCCCCTCTCTCTCCATCGTTAATAACCATCCTTCCCATGTATCAATTTGTCCCCCTCTCCCTTCTCTCTATTTACATTTACCTCACACCTCATTCCCTCACATGTTTTGCCGTGTGAGAAGTGTCAAAATGATCTTTTTTCCCTTCTCCCCCCTCCCCTTCTCTATTCCCTTCAATTTCTGTATCCCTCCCCCTCCTTTCTTTCCTCTCTCTCCGTTCTCTGTGTGAATCTGCTTGTTCATTCACATTAAAGTACAGTTGAATGTTGAGATTGACAACTTTTCTCTCACCTGTCCAGTCCAGCTGTCATCATCCTCAGTCTCTGCTCCCGTTCTCCACGTTCTCTTCCCCCTCCTCCCCCCAGTTTCAACTTCTCCTCTTCTTCCTCCGATTTCTTTGTTGTTTTTCGTTCTTGTTCGCCGTCTCCTCACTACTTGTCTATTAGCTTCCAATACAATTCCTTCATTTCTCTCTCGTCGCTCTACCCAGCTTCAGCAGGCAGACACATAAAGCGCGTCAAGCCCGAGATTGGCGCAGAGTGGGTGTATGCGTGGTAGAAGGAGCAAGAGGAGACGTTCGTTTATTGTGACTTTGTGCATGGAGAAGGAGAAAAACGTGTGGCCTGAGAGCTTAAAGAAGAACTTTCGGACCGGAGCGAAGGCGGCAATTAAGGGAAGATTAAAGGGGAAGGAGGGAGGATGCAAATTAATATGGAGAGAATGAGAGTTAAGTTGTATGAAGAGTAGAAGAAGAAGAAGAAGAGGACGTGAAGATGGCTAGATTAAAGGAGGAAGAAGAAGAAGGAACGAACGAACGGGGATCGCTTAGCTCTCACGCTAATTCTCTCATGTTTGCGAGGAAGAAGCATTCCACTGGAGGAAGACGAAGAGAAGAGGATGAAGATGATTTGAATATAGCTGTAAAGATGATCTGAATGATCATGTACCGTTGACAGTATGCACAAAGCGTCTATCTATTTCTCGCCTCTGCTATTTATTTGCTCCCGGTTGGCAGACCTTCAACTCGTTTCAATGGCCCTCATCCCGTTCTTAAGTCTGCTTCTTCTTCTGCTTCATCTTCTCATCTCTCTCCATCTCATCCTCTTCTCCTCCTCCAATCTGCCACTTGTCTTCCTCTCTCTCTCCCCTCCTTTATCTACTTTCTTTCTCTCTTTCAATTCTGGGCGTGTCATTCAGCAGTATGACCCATCCCTGTTGAATTCTTCGCTGCCGCCTCCTCCTCCTTTTTCTCCCTCTCTCCCTTCCCATCCATCCTTCTTTTCCTCATTCTCTTCTCCCCTTCATCTCCATTTGCATACCATCCACCACCTATGTATGTTTTCCATCATTTCCTCTCCCTCTTCCTCTTCTTTAAGCGCTTCCCTCCCTCCTCTCTCTCTATTTTTTCTTCGTCTTTCTCTTTCTATTTGACCCTCTCCTCTGTCTACTATTCCTTCTCCTCCCCTCTTCTTCCCCTTCTTCTTCTTCTTCTTCCACTTCATCCTCTTCTGACCATAATTTCTCTCTTCTTTCTCTCCTGCTCCCCTTTCCCCTCCTCTTTCTCTGTTTTAATTCTGTTCCTTTCTGTACTCGACACATTCTGCCACTGAAGGCTGTCCAATATTCAAAGGTGTTCTCACTTCTTCTTGTTCTGCTTCCCCCAATCAAACCTCTCACTCTTCGACTCATTCCACTTTCATTCATTCTCCGCCTTCTCCGCCCCGACTCCAACCAAATTACTTGGATATTATACTACCACACATTACACATTACACACACACATACTGACACTCCACTCTGCCACTCTGGGCGTCCATCTGATTAATCACTCATTAATCGATTGCTTCTATCCCATTCATTCAATCTACTACATTCATGTATACACTACTTTGTTTGATTACAATGGAGAGAGAGGAGAGGGAGAGAATGTTTTGAATGTTTTCTACTGCGGAGAGGGCATGCCGGCAACAGCAGAATGTGCTGGACTCAAATGTTTCGTCTGCATTTTACCCGTTCCCTTCATCTTTGTAGTATTTATCCTCTCATTCTCTGTCTCTGTCCTTTATCTCTGCACTCTCTCCCATTCTTCCGTTCCCTCCTCTTCTTTCAATCTTTTCCACCTTATTTACACGCCTTTTTGTGTGTAAAAAGTCTGAAGTGATACACAATTCTGTGCGTGTTTTCTCGTTGTTCCGCCTTTCTGGACTTCATCTTCTCTCTCTCCCTTCTTTCTCTCTCCCCCTTCTCTCTCTCTCTCTTTCTCTGCCCTCTCTCTACTCTCTCGTCCTCCCTCCTCTTCCTCCGTGTCTCCTACGTATTCAACACGTCAATACACCTCAAGTCTTTGTCATCATTCAGTCATTTTCTGTGGAAAGTTTCGTCTTTTCTCCCCTCTCCCACCCTCCCCCACCTTCTCTTCCCTGCACCAGTCTGTCTCACTCTCCCCTTACTACATTGTATCTGAACATGACGTGTGATTTGCATATCTTTCAATGATTTGAATATGACGTGTATCTAATTTGCATATAGTTATGTTTCCATCTCCCCATATTCATCCCCCTATAACCGCAGTAAGCGAATTATCCTGCAAGCCGTTCGCGTTGCGGCCAGGCGGCGGCGCCTGCTCTCCTCTGATTCGGTCGAAGCTCAAAGACTGACAGAATATGCTAATTAATCTATGTTGGCGGAATATGCTAATTAATCTATGTTGGCGGAATATGCTAATTAATCTATGTTGGATTCGTTGATGATGATGAATGCCCGTGTAACTATGCGATTTGATCCGTTTGTACGTGAAACAATGATGTAATTGATCTGACATGAGTTGCGGTCTGTCCTGTCACTGGATCTGTTCATCCATCCTCATTCCACCTCCTTCTCCCCCTCTTCTCCCCCTTCTTCCCCCTTTGCCCTGCTCATCTTTATGATCGGTGGTGAATCCGCGTTGAGTTACGAACGAGAGAAAGAGAGAGAGAGAGAGAGAAATGTGTCGTGAACGTCATGAACGCCGCATCCGACAATGTGTTATATTGAAATCAATCGAGTCGTCAGCTGTATATGATCATACTTATATGAGTGTATAACAGGATGTCATGGATGACGGACTTGCCGTCCACGTCCAGCTCGTCACCCTCCTCGTTGTTGATGTCGGCCGTGGTGGCCGTCACATCGGTGGCAGCCTCCTCCGCCTCCTCCCCTCATCCATCCCCCCACCCATCAACTAGATATGTGCCTGACTCATCAGTTGCAACGTGAGTGGCTTATTGATTCAAAGTTCAGACTGATCATTGATCTATGATCGATAATCATTGTTAATTATGATGTAATTCACCAATCAATTCATTCCTCTCCATCCCTTACTTCAATATTCCCATTGTTTTGCAGTCTGTTGGCTGAACGAGATCAAGTGAAGGCAGTTTACACGTGGTTAGTACCAGTTATGAGCGTCATACTCACGGTAAGTCCATCCATCCATCCATCCATCTATATTCAAATCAAGGAGGGACGCCATCTAAACACAAACCCATCAATAGCACACGGTTATATGCAAATTATGTCTATGTGCCAGTCAGTAGGGAGAAGGGAGACAGGACTGACTCCTCCTATCTATCCCCCTCCTCCTCCTTCCCTTCACTTACCCCGCTGTTCATTACCGTTGAAATAGTGGAAGAAGAAGAAGATGAGGAGAAGTACATATGTAAAACGTTCCACCTTCTTTCTCCCCCCACCACAGCCCTTCACTCTTTACCCTCGGGAAGCTCTTCACAGTTCCTTGTTCTCCATTTCCCGCCACTTTTCAGCACTCATTCAACCAGTTCCTGTGACACAGATCTGAATGTTAGATGAAGGGATGGGGAGGAAGGGGAGGGAAGGTGCTGAGAGACCAAAAGTGAACGGAAGTAGAAGGAGGAGGAGGAGAGGTAGAAGGAAGAGAATTGGAATGTATGATGATGATGATGATGATGATGATGTATGTATACGTGTATGTGATGAATGGATGGAGAACAAGCAGGGGATAGATAGAGTATGAATTTGGTGTAAAAGAGGGGAAGAGAAGCAGAGAATAACAAGACCAATCAAGAGTGGAGTTTGTAGTAGTAGGGCAGTAGAAGAAGAAGAATGTACTCCTCATTCTTCTGCATGAAACGTGAGAGATGAGATGTGGGGGATCTTATGCAAATCAATCAGTCCTATATGCAAATCAATGAGAGTATTTCCTGCACATCAGTCCATGTACTTGCACACATACATAACTGCGTGCAGTTTAGTAATTGGAGATGAATATGTTCATGGATGCATCGTCATCCATCTGCTGCCCTCTTTCTCTCTCTTCTCTCTTTCTCTGCCCTCTCTCCACTCTCTCGTCTCTCCTTACTAATCGCACGGCGGCTCGCGAACAAATTCATGCGGAAGCGGCAGTGTGGACGGATGGCAGGGAGGTGCGCTGCTGCTGTTGGGTGTAGGGGATGGATAGTACAAGGAGGGGAGAGAGAGGAGGGAGGAGATGTAAACAGAATTGTAAACAGAATGAATAGATCAATCAACTTGCAGGCTGCAATGGTGGGCAACGGGACTGTTGTGTGCTCATCCCGCTGGTTGTCACGTCCAGTCTCACCCTACCTCAGACTGTGCGTATCACTCGCAGCTGCTGATGCATGGGCGGCACTGCTACTGCTAGCAGGTGGGTACAAATCACATTCGCATAGTCTCATTGTCAGACTTGATAGTTCATTAATCTACCTGTCTGCCTATATCTCATTCTTTGTGTGTTTATTCATGTTCATTTTGTTGTTGTTGTTGTTCTCCTTCTCCAACTTCTCCTTGCAGGTCTCGTGGTCAACTCGTATTTGCCCGTGGTCTGGGGCTTCCGCAAGACGTCCAGCTGTCCGGACGCGGTGCTGGAGGTGAGAGAGAGAGAGAGAGAGAGAGAGAGAGAGAGAGAAGAGAAGAGCATAGCAGACAGAGATAGAACGGGAAGAAGAAAGAGGAGGAGAGAAGGCAGAGATGCAGAGATAAGCACAAAAAGGGAACGACGCGG
>CAVOJK010000146.1:0-27161 GCA_963695495.1 Hololepta plana | reverse complement strand
TCGATATCTTAGGAGCTGGCAAGCTCAACCTGAGACTAGCAGCTGAGAGGAGGCAAAGGCGAAGTCGCCTGGAGCCTTCGTTACCTGCAGAATGCGAGCGCTGTCGCTCTGAGTGCGTGGAGTTGGGTATTCAAAAATTGACTCACGATCAGTCACCCTCCAAACACACGGAAATTTCGTCCAGTGTAAACCACACTTCAAGAAAGCCCGCTCAGAATCAGGCCTTCCTCCCCAAAAAGTCGGTCAATACTCACCTGTTGAATACAGTGATACTGGCGCGTAAAACCGATAGCTCTGTTTCGATTAACCGCGCCCTAAAATATCCAACACGAAGTCGAGAATGCAATGCAAAAGTGACGTGTGAACAGCCAACAATCCTATCTAACGCAATGGATCCTGTATTCTATTGAAACGTTCCTGCCGGAAGACGATTGAGTGAAGTGAAGTACAGCAGGAACTTTTCAGAAGTTCCGAGACTCTCTGAATCTCAATTTTTTTCAGAAATCTGTTCGCGTGGCTCTCAAAAGTTTCTGGTCTGTCAATTGGAATAGCGTGTGGAGAATCCCAGAGGTTTTTTTTCGTACTCTCTCTCTCTCTCCCTCTCTTCCTCCCACTCTCTCCTCCTCCCCCTTCTCTCTCTCTCTCTATCTCTCTCTCTCTCTCTCTCTACTCTTCTCTTCTCTCACTCTTCTCTCTCTCAATCTCTCTCATCTCTCTCTCTCGTCTCTCTCTCTCTCTCTCTCTCTCTCTATTTCTTTCTCGAAACTCTCCCTATCAGTTCCAAACTGTCAAACTGTTAAATTGTTATCATCTTCACCAGATTGCCTCATCGGTCTTCTCAAGCGCGCTCACTGTTCTAGCCACACTTTCTCACTGGCGCAACCCAATTGCCAGCCAGTCATCTTCGGATCGGTACGCAATGAATAAAAAAATTAGTTAAAACCTACTATTGTCGCAAGTGGTTTCGTGTCACCGGCCTTACCGGTTCCACACCCCGGCTGAGGAAATCTCTTAAATTCCGGTGTTCTTTTAACCTGCTTTTTCCTTTTTTTCTCTCCTCTGGGAATTACCTCGGCGCGCTAAAAACATACAACCAATAATCTTTTTTTCAGCGAGCGTCCCTCCAATTTCGACAAACAATATCTTGTGCCACTTTATCACTTTGCTTTCCAGGCATTCCGCGACACGAATGCGCTTTCTTTTGCTAACTTTATGGCATGTGCGGGTCTTTGAGCCTAATGGAAAAAGGCATCAATCTTCAAGGTTGAACTCATACTCCACTGATTTTTTGTAGCAATTTTGCTTCTTTTTTTTGAACTCCGATTTTCTGTTTATCCAAGTTCAATAATTCTCGAATTTTTGGAAAAAAATTTCAGATTCGCTATCTATGATCAATGATGCCCGGGGCGGTTCAGCCACTTGCCTGCAGCTGCTCTCTCTAAAAGCATCAAGATTGAGATGCGCATGGGACGTGGCGCTGAGGTTGGCGCTGGAGGGCGTGGCGCCAGCGCCAGCGGCGGCCGTTCACAGCTACTCAATCGGTCAGTATACTGTAGATCTGGGAATACGATAGCAGAGAGTGGCTACGTTGGTAAAGCTAGCAGTATTTCAAATATCAACATCACTCTTACTTGCTCCTGCTGAGACACGAATGGGCCATAAGATGTGATATGAGTAGTGTCAGTTTGTGCAATAGTCAGTCCTGTGGTGTGTAGACTCTTGCTTCCCAGATTGAGTCTTCCAACAAGTACAGTAATACAATTATCGATTTTTGCAGTACGGGCAAGAGCCTCAAGATTGAAACGACAATATTCCAACATCTAAAGCTTTATCTGCTGGCGAGAATGGCCGCTAGGCAGTGGTACGACAGGTCCGCTTGTTTTCTATTTTTATCGAAGCATTTATTCATTCCAAAATTATCGCCGATGCCGTTAGGATTTTCTGATGTTTCAAGTCAAAATTTTCTCCTCCCTTACTCTCCCTCTCTCTTCCTCTCTCTCACTCTCTCCCTTTCTCCCTCTCTCCCCCCCTTTCTTCCTCTCTCTCTCTCCCTCTCTCTCTCCCTCTCTCTCTCATCCCTCTCGTTCCCCCTCTCTCTCCCTCCTCTCTCTCCTCTCTCTCTCTCTTGGCTCTCCAAAAGTGACTTCAGACTAAAGGCTTTCAGACTCGAGTTCTTTCCGCCTGCTCTGAACACCACTAACGTGTTGATCATCACCAACAGCACAAGCCATCATCAGAAGCTGAGCATCATAGCCAGTATGGACACACACACAAATTCCACCCGAGAGGTACGGTAGACTCAATAGATAGATAGATAGATAATTATCGCGTGTCAATCCAGCATACAAAGTGTACTGTGCAACATTAACATATGAAGCACTAGGAAATGGCTGTGTCTGCCAGGGTAGACTCAATGGATCCTCTGATGTTTCGATGAGTCGATCAACTAAGACAGTCATTTACACAGCGCGCTTGTGATATGAAAATCTTGCAAAACGGTTTTCAGTTCGAATAGTCACCGAAAGTATCAATGAATCTTTCAAGTTGGCGTGAATGCGGCAGTTCTCCGCCCCCGTGAACGCGTCGAGGATGCGAATCGTGAGAAGTTCGGGTTGAGCGCTTCGGAGGCCAGCGAGAGGACGATCGAAGCTGAGATCATCGAAGAGGCCAAGGTTGACTCTCTTTTCCATTCTTTTGTGTTTCTCTTCCCATTCTCTGAAGTTGATCAGTCTCTGCTTTGGACAAGGAGCTCTACCTTATTCTGGGGAAAACTGAAAATTCCCTAAAATTGGTCGTACTCAGGATGAAGCTACACCAGGCCCAGCACAACTACAGTATCCCAAATGGCGCCTGACCACGCTCACCATGATGGCCAGCAGCCACGCCTACCAGAGAGGTGCGAGAGGCAGAATTTCAGTCGAGTGGGGCGCAAAATAGAATGAAGTTCAAATTTTCCATAAGGGTGAACCCTTTCTTTAAAAGTGATCCCGCAAAACAAAAAAAATATCTAAAAGGGGGACCACATGGAAAACATTTGGGGTGGAGGGCAAATGGAGTTTTTTTCCAACAGGGGGGACCACATGATGAAAATGAAGGGGGCGCAAATCGAAAAAAACTCCAGGCACACATCTGACGCACACGCCAGTCGAAGCTATGAAGAACTGCCTGAAGCTCGTGATATTCATCATAATCCCAGAACTAGGTGACAAAACTACCGACCTCTTGCTACTGTAACCCTGCTACTTCTTCGGGAAAACGACGATACACCCCACTTCTTTGTTAACGAACTTTGCCCAGTAACAGTTTTTTGGGGTGCTATATTCAGTGATCAGTGACCGAAGATCTCTGCAAGTATGACAAATCAACACCAAACGCATTACAGCCACTCGACTACGGTAGCGCTGATACGAGATCTACGACGGAGATGTCAACGACGAGTTCGAGCCGAACGAAGACGACGACGGAGAGTGTTGCAGTGAGGAGCTGCGATTTACTGGTTGAAGAGAGGCCGGAGGACGAAGTGAGTGCCATCCAACCATCGTTGCTGGAAATTTTCCGCGTCGGCCCAAGAGATCGGAGCATTGTGACATGATTTTATCGTTGAAGGGATCAATGTGAATGAGGCAAATTACTATGTAATCTCCCGTTCACTGATTTCCGAAAGCTAAACTCACTTGAAACATGAAAACTCCTTGTAATTATTTCGAGCAAAATGTTTAGCAAACCATTGTGCGAGTTGGGTTTTGATCGCAGTACACATCTTTGCATCTTGCAGGAAACTCACCCCCGGAATGCAGAAGAGAAGGAGATCCGCCAGGAAGCTGCGAGAGAAGAAGCGGAGAACGAGACCAAGGTGGGGGATGGAAGAGAGTGGGGAGAGGGGGATATGCTAACCTGTGACGTTCCGATCTCCATAATTACAGTAATCCATGAAATTATACAGAAACCTCAAGAGCACGAACGTGGACGAAGCAAGGATTGTGAGGCTCGTGTCAGGTACTGTATCCGATCTCTGTCGGGTTGCTGTTACCATAGCAAGGTCGATCCAGTCTAGTGAGATGCGCAACTGAAGCACCTCCGATTCAAAGTTTTATTCACTCTTTTGTCACAATTTTGGTTGCATTTTTGCGTATGAACAAGCTTGAAAAGCTCGAGCTTCACTTTTCCCATGCGATGGATCCCCTTCCAGAACGGAATTGATGCGTGAGGAGAGCGAGACGAAGCAGAAATCTGTACCCGTAAGCGTCGATGATCTGAAGAGAATGACGAGGAGAAAGATGAGAGATGAATACGAGGCTGAGAAGGAGGACAAGAATTATGCCAAGGTTTGTGATTAGCGCCTCGGATAAGGACACACGAAATTCGCCAAGAGCGAAATCTCTGGAAGAAAAGTTTTGCCGTTGTACACCCCCCCCCTCTCTCTCTTACAAGGGAAGTTTGCGACCACTCCATAAATCCATGAGGAGTGACCTATGCCATCTGAAAGAGCGTGTGCTGTTTAGTATAAATCCACTCTCGAAAAGTGCCGAGTAGATCATTTTTGGCGGTTCTGGGCGCCTCGGAAAAACAGTGTATTTTCGCTTGTCCCCCCTGTGTTGAAGCTGCATTCGAGCATCGAAATTGACCCTCTCTCATTCTCTTAGACAAGAGGGTCTCTCCTCTTGAATCTTCACAAGCAACAGTGGCGCAGTCGGCAGGAGGTTGGAATTAGAAACAGTAGGTCCCGAGTTCGAATCCAGATAATGTGGAAACTCTTTTGCAAGATGATGAAAAACCAGGCTTCTCATATTTCTCCGTTGATCTCACTTTTTGCCTGTGGGAACAATTGATAAGTTGTCCCATTCGTTTTTCCCGCTTTCCATTACTTTTCTAGTGATTCATCCGCGGGTGATAATCCAACTCCTTGCTTTGTTTTTCAATGTCGAGCTCGTTGACTTCCTGATCTCACCGAAGCGTCTCGCACCGAGAAGAACTTCTACGATTGCCTGCGTCAGCTGATCCTGGAAGCCGCCATCGATGAACTTGAAGTTAGTTGAAACCCAATTTGGTCAAAATTTCAGAGGCTGAACACTGCAGATAGAGGAGAACGAGACCTGGTCCTAATCGAATGTTCAAGATGAAAAACTTTCTTGTTGAATAAAAGTTTTTGAAAATTGCAAAAGAGTTTCCACATGGTCTGGATTCGAACTCGGGACCTACTGTTTCTAATTCCAACCTCCTGCCTGACTGCGCCACTGTTGCTTGTGAAGATTCAAGAGGAGAGACCCTCTTGTCGAAGAAAATGAGAGGGTCAATTTTCGATGCTCGAATGCGGCTCTCAACACAGGGGGGACAAGCGAAAATACACTGTTTTTTCCGAGGCGCCCAGAACCGCCTAAAAAATGATCTACTCGGCACTTTTCGAGAGTTGATTTATACTAAACAGCACAACGCTCTTTCAGATGGCATAGGTCACTCCTCATGGATTTATGGAGTGGTCGCAAACTTCCCTTGTTACTACCCCCTCTCTCTCCCCTCGCTCTCCCTCTCTCTCTTCCTACCCTCTTCCAGAAGAACATCGAATTAATCAGGCCGCCATGAACATCGAGTCTTGAATGTCATCGTGACCTTGCAGGCCTGTTCTTCTGGCTCGGCACGACTCTCTCAGCGAGAGAATGGACAAATTCCCGCATCCGTGGATGTTGTCGTGCTGAGCGGTGCTGAGACTAGACTGCTCTTCGGCGAGATGGAAGATGTGCTTGCCGCAGAAATGTCCATACGAAGTATTCAAATGTGAGTTGTGACGAGGGAAAGGGTGAGACGAGGAAGAAGAAGAGAGAGAGAGAGAGAGAGAGAGAGAGAGAGAGAATGAGAGAGAGAGAGAGAGAGAGAGGACCGATAGACAAAGAGAGAAAAATAATGCATGCAGAGAAAAATTACGTATGGTGGATGGAATGCATTCATTTTCGAAAAAAAGAAGACTTTGCTGTTTTTGAGTTGCAATCTCTTGTTAGAAGTAAAAACTGTAAGAGTGCGTGATGTTTCAGGTGCATTGTTAAGAAAATACAATAAGCAGTGGAAGCTTACATTTACGGTAGACAAAACTTCTAAACACATTTCAACGCTTTATTACACATTCAACGGTTTTTTATCCATTTCCTTAGTTCTCATAAGGTTTATTTCAGAGAAGATCTCCTATCGATCGATCTCTCGGTGCGCTGATCAAGCCACGAGACGCCCTCGATGTACATGAGTGGTGACTCGCGCTGTCGCCCCCCGAGGTTATTTTTTTAATCTCACGACGAGAGATCGACTCCGACTACCGGCCGAAACTTTTGCGGCTTTTGAGCAGGTGGAAGTGTGCACACAGCATAAAGACACTCTACTTCTGTAGATTTTACGTTGGAGAAACATGAGCCCCCATCTTTAAACGGTTGTTTTCCCTGTGAAGTTTCTGGAAAGAATTCGCCCAGAATTTCATCTTCGCAAGTTTCACGAAACAGCAATGTTAAACAGTGGGAAAATTTTCCGAAAAATTGAATTTTATCAACAAGAATTAGGGGGGGGGGATAACATCTACGATTTTAAAAAAAATTTATCAATTTCTTTATTTCGACAATTATCGTATGCAGAAGGAGCGAGGCACTGAAGAATCTTCATCTTCCTCTATTGGCCCTCCATCATAAAAAGAAGCAAAGAAGAGCGAAACTACGGTAGACGCTGGCGCTACACCTCCTTTTACGGCGCCAGGAGGAGGAGCAGGAGAAGGAGGAGAGAAGAGAGATGCTGGAAGGTGAGGACGTGATTCCTCGATTTTTTCCTCAACACTTTTTGATCCATCAGTTTAGTCGGGGTGAGAGGAAAGTTGGAGATAGGTCAAAGCGGCTCGGTCAGCGCGAGGTCGGGTGTGGGAGCACTCCAAAGAAAGTAGAGCGCAAAGAAGCAAAGTCTAAACAGTGGGACAGTTCAACGGGGTTATATTCTTTTTACCTCAGCCCCCGACAAATTATACTTTCCAGAAGTCGGTACAAAATCGACCTACCTCTTGCTACGATTACCCTACTACTTTTTGATGGAAACCAAGGAGTTTCTCTCGTTTTCTGTCAAGTTCAGTCTGAAAACAGTGCTAGTAGGGTTACTACTTTCGAGGTCGATGACCGACCCCTTTGGAAGTATGCCGACAATACGTAGACCGTGTCATCACAAACATTTAGAGATGTTCTAGAAGCATACGTTGTGACTCCTTTTTCGAAATTGATTATTGAAAAGATAATGAATCGTAATTTAAAATGTTTCTGCTTTCAGCCGACTCGACTTCCACGCTGCTGCCTACGCTATCGGAAGCGGCACGTCGGATGGACGCTACCGCCAAGTACGGTAGCTGAGAGAGAGAAGAGAAGAGAGAGTGAGGAAGAGAGAGAGAGAGAGAGGAGAGAGAGCGAGGGAGAGAGATTCCGGAGAGAAAACATGGTAGAGATGGCCTAATCGCAAAAACTTACTCTCATGTCACATTCGTGTTGCAAAAGAAGTAGAAACTTCAACGAACCATTCAGAAATTAATGGATTTGTATCACCTCCGTCAAGTAATAAATTTATTAAATGGAATAACAAATGAAATCGGAAACAAAAAGTAGTATTTTCACCTATAACTAATTTCAATATCATTGTGTTCTTTAGAATGTAATTGGAATACTTTCTCTGAAGATTTTGATCATTCTCTCTCTGGAAAGGGTCCTCAAAAGAAGGCATTCCGCTTGCTAGTGTCTGAAACTCTCAACACAAGTTCGATTAGTGTGAAAGTGATGGTGTGTGTTTTCGTATCACAGCCAGGGAATTTCGAAAAAGGATACAGAGAAAAAAAAATCCAACAATTCTTGTGAGAAGCTCTGAGAGAACTCCAGAGACGTTCAATGTTTTTTGAACGGTCATTCTGTCGCAAAAGTATCCAACAACTCCCGAAGAAAATCAATGAATTTTCTTGCAGAAAAAGAAACGCAAGCGCTCGTCAAAAACGGTATGTCCATCGTGCAATTCAAGGAACACGCTATGCTTCTCGCATCGCGTGGAGCTCTGCCCAGCGTGCCAGCCTGCATTACGCCAAAGCACGCATTCAGGGTACGGTATGAGATCAAATCCTGGGTTACCCTAAGACGCAGAGGGTCGTGAGTACTGTAGAGACCCAGGAATGAGGCCTGGGTTCAAAATACGATAGGAGGCCTAGTTCTCTACGCCAGAGAATGCATTCAAGGTACGGTAATCTACCTGAGATCACTGTACGGTTGGATACCTGGATCTTTTTCTCTTTTCCCAAAAAAGTTGGACTAGTGAGAAGCAGAAGTACTACTTTACTTCTTTGAATTGTGCTGAAGTACCAGCGTTCAACTGGAGAACAAAGAGATATGAAATCTGTACTCTGCAGAATCCTAGCGGCTGGGACATCGCATGCCAGGCGCCAGGCAAGCTGACATTTTCGAGCGGCGGCGGAGCGCCCGGGGCGCCGCTGGCGAATCTTGTGCTCAGTGGCGAAGGTGCTAGTGAGTTTTTTCAACTTTGAAAGAAATGTTTTGCCTATTTTCTTCTTTTTCTCTGTTTGTTGTTCAATAAGGCAATCACAAAAGGTCTCGATACTCGAATTCTGCAGCTTGTTGGACCACAATTTTTTAAATTGGTGTTATAGTTGGTTGTTTCGTGTTTTGTTTTGGCTTGCAGGCCCCTTACTATTAGTCAAAATTGCTTGTATCGTAAAAGCACTACGACATGCAGAGTTCGTTCTAACATTATAGTTTTAAATCGAAGTATTATCACGAAAAAAGGGAATATTCCATTGATTAAATTGCAGGCTGGGGCGCACATCAGCTGATCAATTACCGCTGATGCACCCAAGACGCTGTCGGCTGAACAGCGTGTTCAGGTTTGTTGGTTGGGCGGATATGGTAGCGAAGCCGTGGTGTCTTTGGTGTACGGTAGCTTGGTGTTCGAAATGTACTCGTTCGCCCACCTCTCCAATGGTCTCACCACTCTGCTATTGGCATACAATTTAAATAATCTGACAAATAGAAGCCTTCAAGGGAATCTCCACTCGTTTCCGTATCCCGGAGCCCATTTCTCACGTCAGGAGTCAGGAGAATTTTCGACGATTGCAGGAACTCGCATGTTCAACTCATATCGGAAGACGCATATCTGAAGGAGGCAAAGTCGAAGCCGCGTGAAGCCTTCGTGCTGCTGCAGAATTCGAGCGCTGGCGTTCTGGTGCGTAAAGTTGCCTCCAAGAATCTGAAACCACCCAGTAAACCGGAATTTTTCGACGGGAGCCCACCCTACTTTGGTAAAAGCCGCTCAGACTTTGGTCTCTTTTTCTCGGAAAAAGGCGGCCAGAGTTGGCTACAATTTTCCTAGCAGTTATTCACTGGTACTAGTGCAATCAATCTGGCATAACACAGTTTCAATTGACGAAAGATAATAAAACAAAGAAAGAAAGCTGCTACGCAAAGCGTGGGGTCATCGAAAAATGTTATCTAGAGCACTATAATCGTGTTCTTTCGAACTTTTCTGTCCGTGTTGGATTGAGTGTTGTGAAATCCATCAGAAATACTTCACAAATTCAAATTAATTCGAAGCATGATTTTCCAGGAAGTTGTTCGCGCAGCTCTCCAAATCCAGCTCGCTACATTGGAGGAACTTAGAGGATAACAGTGGTCTGTCTTGGTTCTCTCTCTATCTCTCTCTACTCTCTCTCTCTCTATCTCATCTCCTCAGTCTCTCCCTGTCTCTCACTCTCTCTCGCTACGACGACCGATGTAAACCGAGCAGCGCCTTACACCACTCGGCTACCACGAGAGAGTAGTGTTTATAAAAGATCCTCCCATGAAGCCAAATTAATCATTCAATCGTTTCAGATTGCCCCCTCCATCTGGTCTCGTCGGCACTCTTACATCAGCTCGCCAACTTGTGCGAGAAGGGCGCGGATGTGAACCAGGTACGGTATATGACGCCAAAATGGTCTTTTGATAGGGTTATTCAAATAATTGAATGGAGAAATAATTTAATGAGTGATAAAAGTCTCAAACGGAATATTCAAGGTTTCCTAGTTACGAAAGATCCTTCTTCGGAGAGAATTGATCAAAGTGTTCTCCGAAAGCTCTCGATTTTTTACAGAAATAGTTTGCTCAGGGCAACAAATCGGCGTCACTCACACTATGCAGCATCGTTCGGGTGTTCAGGTGTGAGCTTTTTTCCTGTCTCGTTTCTCTCGCTCAGTGTCTTCTCTCTAGTCTACTTTCTAATCAGTATCACATACTCGACCAGTTCCACTCACATGTTCTTCGAAATCTCAAAAAATTGTTTAAAATTGAAATTGATTTGGCAGGTCGCCAAGCTGCTGCTCGCCACAGGGCGCCAATCCAGATCTACGTGATGAAGAAGGCCGTACGCCACTCGATAAGGTACGGTAGATAATTATGAAAATAGTTTAGAAAGTTACAATAATATACCCCTTCATTCTCGAGCCACATGTGATATCGTGTCTCGAGTCGTGTCACACCTTATCATTCCTGTTTTCTCGATTTATAGAGTTTGCTTTTCTTTGTAAATCGGATGAGATCAATTGTGAACACGACTTTTTCAGAGAAAAGAGATGAGAAACACTGATGGTTTCATTAATTTTCATAGAGCGAGGCGTTTGAATCCGGCGGAAAATTATTTTTGGAAATATGAAAATTTCTTCAGGCACGCGAGGAAGACTATCAGACTGTGGCCGCGATACTCGAGCCGGATACGGTAGAAGCGGCTACGGCTAACGGCTCCATCTTCGGCGCCAGGAGTCGGAGAAGGAGCAGCAGAAGAGGAGGAGAAAGATGCTGGAAGGTGAGGAGGACAAGGCAGATTCCTTCAAGTTTCAGACACAAATCGGAAAACGCTTTGAGATCTGTAATTTTTGTCATTTTGTCGATAGTGGTACAGATAGTTCAAGTGTTGGCGGACCTATAGAAACCTACGAAAATCTTTGAGGAGTATAATTGAAAATACAGAAGTAAAAGTTGCCATTGGGTAAATATGCAAAATTTGAAATTTGATTTTGCAGCCGAGCATCTTCAATGCTGCTAGATTCTAGCACTTTCGATAGCTCTGTTGGTACTGGTGGACTGTCCGCGTCCCCAACACCCACGCCACCGCCTACGCTAATTGGAAGCGGCGCGGCTGATGGACGTCACCGCCAAGTACGGTAGCTGAGAGAGGAGAGAGAGGAGAGAGAGGGAGAGATTCCAGAGAGAACAACTCGTAGAGCCGGCCTAATCGCAAAAAGCATACTCTGGTGTCACATTCGTGTTGCAAAAGGAGTAAAAACTCCTACGAACCATCCAGAAATTAATGGATTTGCGAACATGTATGACCACGATCGTTGTTCTTATTGAAATATTGATGGTTACAGATACAGTATGACAACATGGCAAGATTGGACCTTGACGTGTCTGCGTAGCTCCATTCCATGTTGGGTTGATCCGCTGTGTATCGAGCTGCCCTATGTTCAGACTCCGTCAGGTAAATAATTAATTGAATGATATTTAAAAAATAATGAAACAACTGAGTGGTATTTTCAGCTATAGTTAATTTCAATATCATTGTATTCCTCATAATGGGATTTGAATACATTCTCTAAAGATTTGATCATTTTCTCCCTGGAATGGGTCCTCAAAAGAAGGCAATCCGCCTGCTAGTGTCTGAAACTCTCAACACATTTTGGCTCAGTGGGAAGGTGATGGTGTGTGTTTTCGTGTCACAGCCAGAGCACTCCGACTCCGTGATTTCTCCTCTGCCGATGTATTGTAGGCCCAATCAGCCTAAATTCCAACAAATCTTGTGAGAAGCTCTGAGAAAAGTCTAGAGACCTTCAATATCTTTTCTTTGACCGTTATTCTGTCGCAAAAGTATTCGACAACTCCTGATAAAAGTGAATGGTTTTTTTCTCTGCAGAAAGAAACGCCCGAGCTCGTCGAAGAGAACATGTTCATCGCGCAATTCAAGAAACAAGCTATGCTACTCGCATCGCGTGGAGCTCTGCTTCCGTACCAGCCTGCGATACGCCTGAGCACGTATTCAGGGTACGGTAATCTACCTGAGAACACTGTACGGACATCTGGATCTAGAGTACGGTTGGATAAATGGGTCTAGAGTACGGTTGGAAGTCGGTTGGAAGGTTCGAAGTCAGAAGTCTCTTTCCCCTGAAAAGTTTGGCTAGTGAGAAGCAGAAGTACTACTTTACTTCTTTGAATTGTGCTGAAGTACCAGCGTTCTACTGGAGAATAAAGAGATATGAAATCTGTACTCTGCAGAATCCTATCGGCTGGGATATCGAGTGCCTGGCGCCAGGCAATCTGACGTTTACGCGCGGCGGCGGAGCGCCCGGGGAATCTTGTGAATCCCCTGGCGAATCTTTGCTCAGCGGCGATGATGCTGGTGAGTTTTTTCAACTTCAAAAGCAGGGCTGCGCAAATTTTTTGCTTTTTCTCGTTTTGTTGTCCAGCCCTCAACAAATGGACTATCAATAGAGTATGAGCGACCATTAGGGAATTACAAAAGGTCTCGATACTCAAATTCTGCAGCTTCTTGGACCACAATTTTTGAATTGGTGTTGTAGTTGGTTGTTTCGTACTTCAGGACCTTACTCAGAAATTTCCTGTATATCTAGAGTACTGTATGTGACTGAAATGTCCGTATTGCAAGTACTAAAGGATTGAAATGCAAAGTATACATTTGACATAATGAAGATGAATAAAGTTTAATGAAATGCACAAGTCAATGTAAGCATTACAGGCTGGGCTGCTCGTCAGCTGATCGATGCATCTCGGATTACCGCTGATGCGCCCAAGACGCTATATGCTGAACAACGTGTTCAGGTTTGTTGATTGGGTGGTTATGGTAGCGAGGCCTTGGTGTTGGTTGCGTACGGTAACCTGGTCTTCGGGAAAGATTCGATAACCTCTTGTTCAAAGAAATTACGACTCTCGGTCAAAACGTGTGTATTCTGGAAGCTAGAAGCTTTCAAGGGAGTCTCACTGGTTTTCGAAGACGAGAGAGTCTGGTTTCACGCCAGGAGAAGTGATTTTGAACGATTACAGGAACTGGCTGGCTCAATGTGGGACTCGTATCTGAAGGAGGCAAAGGCAAAGCTGCGTGGAGCCTTCGTTACCTGCAGTATGCGAGCACTGCCGTTCTGGTGCGTAAAGTTTGCCTCCAAAAATGGAATCAACGACCCAGGGAATCGAAAATTCGGACGAGAGTTCACCTTACTTTGGCGCTCAGACTTGGGCTTTCTTTTGGAAAAAGTCTGCCAGAGTCGGCTACAATTTTCCTAGCCATTTTTCACTGTACTAGTGCATCAATGTGGCAGAAACACAGTTTCAATTGACGAAAAAAAATATAATAAACAAAGAAAGAAAGCTGCTACGCGAAAGCGAGGGGTCATCGAAAAATATTATCTAGAGCACTATAATCCGTGTTCTTTCGAACTTTTCCTGCCGTGTTGAGATTGAATGAAGTGGAATGCATCAGAAGTACTTTTACAAAATAGAAATTGATTCAAAGCATGAGTTTTCCAGGAAGTTGTTCGCGCAGCTCTCAAAAATCCAGCTCTCTCAATTGGAGGAACTTAGAGGATAACAGAGGTCTGTCTTGGTTCTCTCTCTCTCTCTCTCTCTCTCTCTCTCTCTCTCTCTCTCTCTCTCTCTCTCTCTCTCTCTCTCCCTGTCTCTCTCCCTGTCTCTCTCTCTCTCTCTCTCTCTCTCTCTCTCTCTCTCTCTCTCTTTCTCTCTCTCTCTCTCTCTCTCTCTCTCTCTCTCTCTCTCTCTCTCTCTCTCTCTTTCTCTCTCTCTCTCTCTCTCTCTCTCTCTCTCTCTCTCTCTCTCTTCTCCCACTCTCAATTAAAATCATATTCAGACGGGCGAGCTATCCACAGCTCTGCTATGCTTTCGCGAAGCTACTCTCGATGATCGCCGTTTTTCTACGTATGAGGTGAGCAAATTTTCCATGTACAAAGTTCAAGTTCACAGTTGTCAGTCGGGTTTCATTTGTACTATAGTTGAAATTAAAAAACTCCCCACAACAAGTTGCCTGGCGCACATGGTCTCTGAACACTATGATAACGCCAAAAAATCATAAATTCATTGATTGGTTGATTGAATACGAGAGAGCGAAATTCATTGTTATTACTTTGTAATTTATCAGATTGTCTCACACGGTAGCTCTCTCTCTCCCTTTCTTGAACTTAGCTTCGTTTCCAGATTGCCTCACCGGGCCTCGTCGGCGCGCTCGCTGCTCTGCTGTAATTTATCTCTGTTCATCGCAATGCGAATGCAGCCAGCACCTTCAGATCGGTGAGCGTGAGTATACTACGAAAACTTGAAAAAATTTCTCTCTGATGACTCGAGTGGTGCACAAAAAGAGACTTGGAGAGAGACTTTTTCCACGTGAGAAGTCCAAAAACTGTACTGTATATAGAAGAGCTGTGTGTGTGTGTTACTAACGCTCAAAACGGAAATTCGATACAGCGGTTCAGTCTTTTTGAACTGCAACGATCTTGACCGTGTGTTCTTTTTTTTGCATAAAAGAAATCGCATTTTGAGTTGTTCAGATTATCACTGGACTTTCCAGGTGCTCCGCGACACGAATGCGCTGTCTCGCAAACTTCACGCATCGTCCGCGTTTTCGAGTCTCAAGAGAAGTGAGTAAATTTCTACAATTCATTTCGCTCTGGTACGAATGAAAAAAAATAATCTCAAAATGTGTGTCCCCTAATTTCATCCATCGTGTGCAATTCCAATCTAAGCCAGCTCACTGTGTGATAAAAGCTCTTTTTGGATAGAGTTTTCGCTACATTTTTCCATTTTCTAAATCTGATTTCCCAGTTATGCGGGTTCTAAATTCTGAAATCCAAGAGAAAAATTTAACTTCAGGCCCCTCGTCTATCACAACGATGCCCAGGCTCTTGGCAGTTCTGCCACTGGCCTGCAGCTGCTCTCCAAGTTCATCAAGTTCAAGATGCGCATGGGAAATGGCGCTGAGATTGGAGCCGGTGGATCTGGCGCCAGCGCCGGCGTCCAATCACAGCTACTCAATCGGTGAGTATACTGTAGATATTCTGGTCGCAGCTAGAATACTGTAAGGCGAGAGAGCGTGGGGAAATGGCGGGACACAGACATTAGCTTGTGAGATTCTCTCCCTGAGTAGTTGTGCATTGGATCCGGAAGAGTACATATCATAGGGAGTGATGTCGCTCATATGGCTAACGTTTTGAGCTGAAACTTCTTTACTTGTTCATGCTGAGACACAAATGAGCCATGACATGTTAGTGAGGTGGCTAGTCTCTGGCTCTGCATTTGAATCTTGAAACAATCATTGATTTTTGCAGCACTGCAAGAGCCTCAAGATTAATTCTCTGGCAACAGTACAGCAGCTAAGGCTCTGTCTGCTGAGAAAGATCGCTATGCAGTCTTACGGTAGGTCAGCTGTTTACATTTTTTAAAAACAAATTAATTTCCTTTTTCTTATTGAGGATAAATCAAATTAGTTTTTCAACTTCCAAGTAGCTTTTGTGACTCAGCCTCTCTGCTCTCCATATTTCCAAGTAGTTTTTTTCATTCATCTTTTTAGGAAATGGAAAATAGGAAGAGTTGTCTTGGGGGGGTTTCCCCTCCCTTTCTTCATCTCTTCCGGAAGGTCAATGATTTTATCAGGTCCAATTTGCCTTCATGTGATCTTTTCCTAATCCTGAACATCTCTTTTTGAGTTCTGATGTTCTTCCAACTAACCACTAACTTGCAGACCTTCTCTACTGGCTTGGCACGCATGGAGAAACAGAGGACAAAATTTGTCCGACAAATCCTGTATCTGTGGATGATGTCGTGGTGAGCGCCGCTGAGGAGCGGCTGCCCTTTGCAAGATGGAAGATGTGCTGTCGAGAAGAGAAATGCAGCGGCGCAGAATTGCCATGCGAAGGATTCAAAGTGAGTTGTGGGGAGAGAGAGGGAGCGAGAGAGAGAGAGAGAGAGAGAGAGAGAGAGAGAGAGAGAGAGAGGAAGAGAGAGCATCATGATTATTTGCTTTTCTTCAGAAAAGTGATTGGCTTTGTTGTTTTGAGTCGCATTTCCTACTCAGAAATGAAAATTGAGGAGCATGTGATAGGGTAGACTCTCGCTCAACAAAATGCAATAAATAGCCGAAGTCGGAATTGTACGTTGTACCCTATCAGTATGCCTCCATATCGATCGATTTCGACGTGTTGATCAAGCCAACGTCGTATACGCCCCCTCATGCCCGCGGCTACTCGAGGAGTTCAATGAGGAACTGGAACTTTATGGTGAGTTTCTTCTGGTAAAGCGACTGTAGCTCTTTTTGTGAGATAATTTCTTCGAAGACGTTCTCGAAGACTTTCCCCAGAGTGTTTTCTCTCATTTTTCATTCGAAATCTCACTTTCAGAAGAATTCTTGCTAAAAAATAATTATTCTGTTTTCATGAGCGAAACATGTGGAAACAAGTCATCAAATTATCATGAATAATCAATTTTAAAAAGTCTCAAATATCTTCAGGGCTCCATGGACGTCGCCACGTGGGAAGATGTCAAGACGCACAAGGCCGATGCTAGTCTGCTCGAGCCGGGAAGCACGCATACATGGCATATCCAAGATTGGGAGGACCAGTGAGAGAGAGAAAGAGAGAGATGGTAGGTAGATATTATCAAATACCTGATTGCGCTCCAGATCATCTCCTCGATCACTTGATCGAGAGCATACTTCCAGAAGTAGGTGAAAATTTACCTGCCCCCTGCTATTGCTACCCTACTACTTTCGACGAAAAAACAACAAATTTGCTTCGTGTCTTATTGAATTTGGTCCAAAAACCGTAATTTCGGGGTACTACTTTCAAGACCGGTGACCGACCTCTCTGGAAGTATGATCGAGAGAGGAGGGAGAAGAAATTAATTCGTTTTCGAGCAATTGAAAACCAGCAGAGAGATTGTTACAATAATCCTTGGTTTTTTATTCCACCCACTTTTCGTGTCTCATCATGTAGGGTTATCCAACGCTGCTTCGGATGAAATTATGTCTTCATTCTGAAAGAGATTTCAAATAGACCGATTGATCTCCATTCAGGACGGCGGAGGTGGCCAGTATGGCACCATAATCGCCTCAAATCTCGCTGGCTTGGTTGATGTCGAGAGGAAAGCGGCAGGCATCCAAGGCAGCTATCGCATGGGCGAAGGCGCGAGTGATGTGGTTAGTGAAACTTGCAAAAATCAATTAGCAGCTTGTAGGAGTCGAACCATCGACGTATGTTTCGTAGTTAGATGACAAAAACACTGTACTACGAGTGCTTTTATTTTCGATTAGTTGTAATTTCATGTAGTCAAAAAAGTGGATAGAGAATGAGATAAACAAAGAGTGCATGTGTTTTTGTGTGTCAACACAGCGCTTGAAGTCTGAACACAGTCTGAACATTATTCACGATCTCCATGCGCTCTCAAAGATATTGCTCCAGTGTTGTTTTCCCTCCATTGGTTAAATCTTGAGAAAAATCAGGATTTCAATTTTTCTCAGAAGCTCGTCGATGCATCTGCCTCTTCTGCTACATCTGGCAATCGCCATTTTGCCCGGGGCTTGCCGCCATCCCTGACAAGGGATCCACTGGTGCTGATTTGGGCACTGGCGCCAGCGCCGGAGGAGGACCGGATGCCTCTGGAGCCAGCTCTACTGCGTCTCTCGGAGCCGGCAATCTTCAGAGTTGTCGCTGCTGCCAGGACCATCTGCTGTAGCGCCTAGAAGTGCGTCCTTCTCCCTTTTTTTATTTTCTTCTCGTACACGCGATCTTCTGCTACTTGGCCCTTTTGTGCAGTGAAAATGCTACGAAAAAACATTTTGCATATCTTCTTCCAAGTAGTCGAGAAAGACCGAATTGTAGATTTCCCAGGATCGCAAGTTGAGCGGCGTCTCTGTAGCTGCGACATCTCAGGCAGCTTCAGCCGATGCGCTGAATACGACGCTATCGATGGAGAATATTATGGCGAGGTCGGTGTCTCATTATATTTGTTCCCATTTCAAGAAATGCTATACGCTCCCGGTTTCAGTATTCACCAATCAAAAAGTGTAATATGGGAAAACAGCGTAACCCCAAACAACGCGTTTTGTACAATCGAACCGTACTTACAAAACTCGAAATACCATTTTTTCCCTCAAAAATGTTCAGACTTTGGCAAATGTTTTTGACTGAATATATAATTCAAAAATTCTTTACAGCTATTCTGTGGGTTGCGGCGTGCGCCACCGCAAGGAGACTCTCTTTGACGAGGCGCCAGAATGCGCTGAGGATTTGAATGACGAAGGCGAGGGTCAGCGCGATTTTCGAAAATTATCTGAATTTCTGAATATTCAGGACAAAGATTTGATTACTTACTCATGAAACCGGAGGAAGTTACAGTCTCACTTTTCTCTCGCCAATATGATTTTTCTCAGTCAAACAAGAGGATGAGATATCATCATAGTTAAAGCTCCCGCTTTACCGTAGTTTCATATACTGGTAGAGTTCCAAAGACTAACCGTAATTTTTCTCCAGATTCGCTGCTCTTCGTGAGGACAAAGATTGGCAGGGGACGCTGAAGCAACGCCGGAGAACGTCAGAGGAGGTCCGGAGAGTCTCCCCTAACCATTTCTCTCCTTTCGCCCCCTCCACTCCCTCCCTTCATGACATTGCGGCCTCGTTGATTGTTGAATTATTGAAGAACAGGTCATCATAAAGATGACGTAGATTTGTAAGAGCTGAAATGCTCTTTCCACTCTCAAATGAGAGAATTTACCCCTATTACCATACCCCTGGCCCAGTTTATCACTCTCCCGACTCTCCTCACAAGTAAGATATCCTGTTTACTGTCACAAGATTAGGCTGCGCCGCCTCGAGCGTCGCAAGAATTCGAAGGGTTCCACTTTTGATACAGTTGTACTCCGAATTTCTTTCTAGAATATTCGCGAAACATCTTGCACTATCGAAGTACACAATGGAACATTCTAGAATACTGAAATTGAGTAGAAATACCGGCTTCTCTCCCCTTTCTCAATTTCCGAGTCCGCCCCAGTCAAAATTCCGCTGCCTGGCGCTTGGCGGCGGAAAGGCCTGGCGCCAAAGCGATACCGCAGAGATATGCGCATACCCCGGGGGCACCTATCAGTGCTCATCACTTATCAGTGAGGCACCTGGGAGAGCCCCACTCATAGTGGGGGGAAGTTTACGAACACACACACACACAAACAGCTCCTTTATATATAGTATATAGATATAAATCAGTGAGTGAAATTCAGGCTCATTCTCGAGCTCCAGAGGCTCGAGCGACGGGCCGGCAGCGCAGGTGAATTTTAGTTTTCGTCTACGGTCATGCCCGATTTTTCTTAACTCTACTGCACTTGGATGACTGCTATCCTCGGAAACTTGTCTGACAGTATGAATTTGCAATTCAATTGTGTTGAAAATGGTTGTAGGGCGTCTGTTCTTGTTGACAGGCCCAGTTTTCGAGAAATTTGCTCTTGATATGACCAGTTTTTTTCCAAAGACTGTCGTTTTCTTTCTCACGAATCTCCAGACATCATTTCGCTTAGAGTGAGCTTATCTTTTCAGTACTCAGGTCGTTCTAGATTACTGTATGTGAGATAGTGGGGGAAACGAGAGACCCAGATGCGTAACGGGGAATCACTTCATGTCTGCGTCTCTCTTTTCCCTGTGTGTCTCACCATACAGTAATCTAGCGCGTCCTGAGAAGCTATACAGTGGTTTCTTTTTTAATTAGTTGATTACGGTTCTGAATTGAAGTACTTTAATCTTCCAGCAGCGTCTCTGCGAGGTCAAGACGCTGCAACGGAAGCAGGACCGATAGAAATTACTGCGTGGCATGGCGATGAGCCCGTGTGAAGGTAAGCGTTGTGCACAACCCGTTATCTGTTCATAATAATAATGATTTATATACAAAACATTAGTATAGCGAGTTTTTCACACTGTAAATGAGAAAATCACTCAATCAATTCAATCTTTCGCTGTACAGTGTCGATAGTTAAAAATCAAGTTTATCGTAGCAATTTCAAGACAGAAAACAAGCGTTTTCGTGTTGAAAATGGAAATCAATCCAATTTTCCTCTACTAAAATTATAGCGCAGTAAAAGCACGTGTTAAATTCGATAGAAGCTGGTATTCAATTATCACATTTTTCTCTGACGGAGACGTAATTCAAATTGATGAGTGAGTGAATTCCAGACCCAAGCTCAATCAAGATGAGTTCGAGTCGAAGCTAGGCAGCGAAGGTAAATTACCAGTTTTGACCATGAGTCATGCTCAATCTTTTTCTATTTTTAGCAAACTTGAAAAATATCTAGGCGGAAACTTGTTGCTCTTTTCCCGGAATTTCTGCCGTGAATTTCCAGGGTGCAATACGGTTAAAAAGATGTCCCGTGGTTTCCTCTTTCGCTAGAAAAGTCTGAAAAGTAAATAAAATTGCACAATTCATTCTTTTTTCACAATTTTGGTTGCATTTTTGCTCATGAACAAGCTTGAAAAGCTTGAGCTTCACTTTTCTTTGCAATGGATCTCCTCTCAGAGCGGAATCGATGCGGGAGGAGAGCGAAAAGAAGCGGAAATCTGCATCCGTAAGCGTCGATGATCTGAAGAGAATGACGAGGAGAAAGATGAGAGATGAATACGAGGCTGAGAAGGAGACAAGAATTATGCCAAGGTTGTGATTAGCGCCTAGGAGAGGGACACGAAATTCGCCAAGAGCGAAATCTCTGGGAGAAAGTTGTGCCGTTGGACAATTTTAGAGCAATGAAAGACAGAATTTTCTTCAGAAGAAGAGCAGAAGAGAAGCAAGATAATGGCGATGATGAGAACGAGGATAATGGAGACGCAGACGCGGAGGATGCTGGCGCCAGCGATGGCAACGATGGCGCCGAGTTGCGGGCGGCTGGCGGGCGGCTGGACTCGCGAGCGACGGCGCCGGCGATGAGTACGTTATTGTTTTTCGAACGCCCGCGTTCTGGTTGTATTCGTACAAAACATTATTTTATTGTTCAGCTAATTTCAAATTTCAGGCCTGCTCGACTGGCTTGGCACGACTCACGACCTCAGCGAGAAAGAATGGGCAAATCCCGCATTCATGGACGTTGTCGTGGTGAGCGCCGCTGAGACTCGACTGTCCTCCGGCAAGATGGAAGATGTGATGTCGAGAGATGCAGCGGTGCAGAATTATACGGACGATTCAAAGTGAGTTAGGACGGAGAGAGAGAAGCAGCGAAAGTGTCAGGCAATGGAACATTACTTATGCCAAATGATTTGCGTTTTTTCTGAGAAATAGTTGGCTGTACTACTTTGAGCCTTTTGTCAGAAATAAAATCTGAGAGAGTAGTGGTTGCCTAGCCGCATTGGTAACAAAATTTAATGAGCAGTGAAAGCCTACTTTTTACGTTGCACAAATTTTCAATCTTCCTCCAACACAGAGCTCAAACGGTTCACTATTCATTTGTTGGTTTTTTTTATTTTTAGCTAAATTTAAATTAATGTTCTCAGAGATGCCTTCATATCGCTCGGTCTCGTCGTGCTCATCAAGACTAAGGTCGTATGCCTGTGTCGTGCCCGCCACTATTCGAGGAGTGCAGTGAGAAACTGGAACTTCATGGTGAGCTTCTTCTCGCGGAGTGCATTCCAGCACAGCCCTTTAAGCATATTTGGGCACGATCGTTTCAAGAATGTGTCACAGCCGATAACCACAATTTGGTTGTCAGGACTCTGTAATATTGAGTGACATGTGATCTGCCATGACTCATGGCCGCTGGTATTCGAGCTGTGAACCACTGAAGAACCTTGGAAATTATAGCGAAATTATTTCGCAGAGCTCTCCGCGATCAAGACGCTCGCCTGCTTGAGCCGGGCAGCACGCATACATGGCATATCGAAGAAGATTGAGAGGCGAAGGTGAGAGAGGGAGATTATTTGGTTTACATGATCAATTAAATGCTAAAAGTAGGCACAGTATGGAGGTAGATGTGAGCAACAACGGTTACGGGCCTGTTCCTATAGAGAGAGTCGCTTTCAAGTAATAGTGAAAAGCGAAGAAATGAGTCTCCCCTGAAAAAGCGGGGACCACAAGTCTTGATCCCATCGAATTTCCTTGCTTCCTAGGAATTTTTCGATCTCTGCTTTTTAGGAGAGGCAAAATTTCTGCCATAATCCGTGATTTTTGCTCTACTTCACTCATCGTTTTCGTGTTTCATCATTGGGTGATGTTCATGGCTGCTTTGATTGAAATGTTTGACAGAGATCTTTATTAAGCGAAGTGAAAAAGAAAATACGAAATCAATTACAGAATGCATATCGCTATGTTCGCATCGCCACCACCGGCCCGGACAGCTCGGACCAGACGCACTTTCTATCAATGTCTGGCATTGCGATCTACGGAGAGGTCGGTGATTTCTTCTGAATTCATAGCGAAAATCTAAGTTTTTACGTTGGAAACGTGCGTTTTCGGGTATCCTTGTGAGACTTGCTGTACAAAAAATCGCAAGAGCTGCTAGATTCAAGAGTTTCCTACTCTCCTATCTTTGAGATTGAAAGAGTCTATCTGACAAATGTTTTATTCCACATACTTCCACAAGTAGGTACAATACGACCCCTTCCCGGCTACGTTCAATTAAATATGCGAACTTGCCTCATTTCCTTTTGAACAGTGAAAAATTTGACATGTGCCACCCGACCCTGCCCGAAATCTACAAAAGACTTTGGCCGGTAGCGGGATTCGAACCATCGACGTGTGGATGACAGACAGCGAACGGAGGCACTGCGCTATCCCGCCACGTCTCGTGGAAGTTGAAAGTCACATAACATGAGTGCTACTTCTCGGGCAGGGTTGGCAGCTCAAAGTCGGGGGCCCTACGTGCCATGGCACATGGTTATTTTTCACTGCTTTTGAAGTTGGTCTGAAAACTCATCTTTTGGGGATGTTGCATTCAAGACCGGTGATCGAGCTCTCTGGTAGTTTGATGATATTCCAGGTAATCGAGACGCCGCTCGAAAGCGCGGAACAGCGCACAGCTATCGCGGCCACGGAAGCTTCCGGAGCCCTATGCGACACCGAAAGTGCGCATTATGGGCCTGCCAGACGCTGCACTGAGCGCAGCTAGTGCGCCATCGGCACTGCCAATTGCACAGCCAAGCCTACGCAAGAAGGGGTATGTTGGGGAGGGAGCAATTGGGCTGTGCGCACTTGCGGTGTATGATTTTTCAATCGACACCGAGTAAAAACATAAAAAGAGACTGAGATGAATAGGCTGACCGAAAAAGAAAAGAGCGGAAACTGAAACAAATGTTTTAGTAAATGAAATGAACATAGAGACAACGCTCAAAATCAATGATAAGCTACAGTAAGCTAATACATTAAAAGATTTCATCACTTCCCCCTCTGCAGCCACTCTCTCGCCTGGAGCGATGGCCACGACGCTCTGATCAGGAGTATGAGCGGATGGTTAGCTGATGGCTCATTTGCGGTGCTCTGTAGCTTCGGCGCTAGCTTTAGCTGCTGAGAAGACGGCGATAACGTAAGTGATGGGTACTGTAGCTGGGGGAGGGAGCGGTGGCACTGTAGATGCGGGATACTGTAGTTTTCAATCAATTTCACTCATTTATCATGCACATCAAGTAAGTAGATACTGTAACTGAGGGATAGAAGAGGGGCTGGAGTTTCTGGTATAAATGTAGATCAGCAAATATTTCTGTAGTGGGAAGGAAAGTGAAGCACTCTAAAAAAAGAATGTTCAGAGAAAAAATTCTAAACAGTGAACAAATGTTGATCAAAGTGTTTTTGTTTGAAGACTAATGTGCTCATTCCAGGAGCGCAAATGAGCACATGGGAAGACGTGCAAATGGTGCTGAAGGTACGTCTATCGTAAAACAGTAGAAATTGAAAATTGTAAAGTGGGGCAAGCCGTGGTTCACCGGTAGGGATGGGCTTCTGTGACTTGAAGTCACATGGGTCTATGACTGTAACGTTGAAACTGTCAGAAGTTTAGAAGCTGGTTATCAATCAGAGTCACGTTCAGTGAAAGAAGGTATGCCAAATCCTCACAATAGATGGAAACTTCTTCTGCTTTACCGTAGTGAGAGCCTGAAACTGTTTATTGGGTTCCCAAACATGTTGCTTCAGTATTGTTGTTTTCTGGAGGTTCATTAGATCAACTGTGGCTGTTTCGGACTGGGATAAATTAGCGAAACGCGCTAGGCGGCTCTCCTTAGACTGTATACGACAGAGAGAGAGAGGACAAACGATGGAAACTTTCGTGTTCATCATTCAGATTTTTTCAGCCGCTTTCGAGTTTTCTGCCGCTGCCCCATGGGACACTTTGGCTTTGGTTCTAGCACCGTATCGAGTCAACGACATGGTACGTGATCTTAGTGGATACCTACTCAGTTCGACAGCAGACTATTGTAAGGCGGAAGAGTGAAGAAAACGAGAGACACAGACATTAACTTATTCCCTGTCACGCGCTCAGCGTCTCTCCTTTTCTGAACTCTCTCACTTTACAGTATTCTGGCGTTCAGCTGAGTAGCTATTCGGTGAGTCTACCTCATCCAGCTGCTTTCTACATATCTTCTTATTTATCATTGCAATAGAAGTTTAGGAAGTCAACGTGGGAAGTTACATTTTTCAATTTTTGGACAAAATAAATCCGTGATCCCAGGGAAACTCGACTGGGAGAGCTACAGAGTTTATTTTGTTCAAAAATTGATAAATGTTATTTCCCGTTTAGCATCTTTTTAAACCGGCTGAAACCAACCACAGTAAAAGAATTGAGAGAAAGCCTCTTACTATTACTAATATCATTGTGGAAAAAACTGCAGAAGTTATTCATTCCGTCAGATGCGACGTTGTTCGAAGCCGACGCTGACACGAGAGATGGGCGCCGTGGACGCGGAGCTGAGGAGATGAAGAGGAGGTCCGGAGAGTCTCCCCGAGATTTATCTACCCTTCCTCCCCTCCCTTCTCTCCATTAAATTTCGGCTTCTCGTTTTTGTTAATCAAATGAATAAGAAGTCATCATAAAGATGACGCAGAGTTTGGAAGAGCTGAAACGCTCTTGCCATTCTCAATTGATAGAATTTTTCCCCAACTACCGTACCCCCCGCCCATTCCTTCACTCTCCCGACCCTCCTCGCAAGTAAGATAGTTTGTTTTACTGCCATTTAAATCAGCGAGTAAAATTCAGGCTGAAACTCGAGCACCGGATGGTCGATCGACGGGCCGGCTGCGCAGGTGAATTTTCGTTTTTGTCCACGGGTCATGCCCAATTTTTTCTTAACTTTTGCGAACTTTGAAAAATACCTGCGTGAAAGTTCATTCAGTTTCTCCGTTATTGTTACTTAAACTACATACGGTGCGCGTAAGCTATGCCCGTTTTTTCTATATGGTTCGAAACATGTCTCGTGGCTAAGCGAAGCTTTCTCTTTTTCTGGAAAAACCATATTGTCTCTCAAAGTGTAAATCGAATTTCAGACTGCCCCTTTGCGCTTGGAATGCCATGCTGGCGTCGATCTGATTGGCCTCCAGGGCAGCTATCGCATGGGCGAAGGCGCTAGTGATGTGGTTAGTGAAACTTGCAAAAAAAAACTAGCAGCAGCAGGACAGGAGTGTGCGAGGAACAGAATTTCTGTTGAGAGGCGAGCAGAGTGGACCGATGTTCGAATTTCCCATGAGAGGGGGCCTTTTCTGTGGAAGTGGGCTCGCAAAATGAAAGAAATGTGCAAAGGGCGGAGCAAATGCCAATATTTGAGAGCTGCAAATGAGTACTTTCTTCAACATGGTGCCTAAAATACCTTATTCATACCTAAAAATGAATAAGCTCAATGAAATTTAAAGTTGAATGTAATAAATACAGGCTGGGGCGCACACCAGTTTATCAATACATCGCGAATCACCGCAGATGCTCCCAAGACGCTATCTGCTGAACAGCGTGTTCAGGTTTGTAGATTGTCAGGGTAACAGTAGCTAAACCATGGTGTCTATCGGGCACGCTAGCTCGGTGTTCGAAAGTGATTCGGCCACCCCTTGTTCATTGAAAACACAACTGTGCTTTTGGTTGAAAGGTGATACTTCCGACGTTGTGAAAATCGTTTGAATTTTATAATGTACAGATTTTATAAAAGACTTTACCCGTTTCTGGAGCAGGAGAAATTATTTTAGACAATTATAGGAACTCGCCTGCTCGATACGGGATCGTATGTGAAGGATGCAAAGGCCAAGCCGCCTGAAGCCTTCGTTCTGCTGCAGTGCACGAGCTCTGCCTTTCTGGTGCGTGGAATCGTGTTCTAAAATTTAATTAATTACTCCAAACACCGGAACTTTCGTCCAGAGCTGTGAACTTTTAAATATCCGATTGATTTGAACGAAACAAAAAGACAGCAACAATAATAGGAACTGCTACGCGAAGTCGATGATACACATTTTTTGAGTTTATTATAAGTTTACAAATTTTACTGCACTCATACATAATCTCCAAATACTATGCTGTCTTTAAAATTTCAGAAACATGATCAATTTGATTGAACGATAGATTGATTGGTTGAATATCAGTGAAGCAAAATTCATAATTATATCATTATCAGATTGCCTCGTCGGTGCGCTCTCAACTCTGCTGCACTATATCACTGCTCATCCCGGTGCGAACGCAGCCAGCACCGTCAGATATGCAGGTGGGCACGAGTCTGTTACGAAAAAGTTGAAGCAGGCCTCGTGTGAGCTAAAATACGAGCTCAAAACTATTCCTTTGATGATGATTCCAAAAATGGTTTCCACTCTTTTCATGTGAGAATTCTAAAAATTACACTGTAATTAATGGAGCTGTGTGTGTGTTATCAAAACTCAATCTGAAGTTCAACATTGACGTCTATTCTTACTGAACTGCATCCATTTCTGTTACGACGCAGTCTGATTTGGTGTTGAAAAGAGAAATGGTATCGAAAGTGTGGAGCTCTGTGAGTTTTGAGATTTATCACTTGATTTTCCAGAATTACCGCGACACGAATGTGCTCTTTTCGCCAACTTCCCGCCTTGTCTTCGAGTCTCATGAGAAGTGAGTGAGTTTGTCCACTTCATTTCGCATTGCTACGATTG
>CAVOJK010000145.1:0-21757 GCA_963695495.1 Hololepta plana | reverse complement strand
CCCTTGTAAGTGTCATATCTCCGTGATCCCTCAATTCTATGCAGGGTATAGGATATCAAAATGACCGCCCAGACGTGCTGCAGATTATACTATCACAGAAAAAAAATTAACTGCAAAAGTGGTCGCATGGTAGTCGATCATATTTTTCAGCACCCATCAGATGTCAACTACGACTATATGATTTTTTGATATGTTGTGTGGAATTTTTTTCTGGTTCGAATAACTATCATCTCAAATGGGGTTACAATGAAAAATAATCGACTTTTTCGCCTTCGAAGTGGGAGTGATCTGGAAATTCCCAACCATAACTGTTTGTGGGTAAGTTTTTTGTACTTTGTAACAATCTCTGGTAAAAAGTTCCACCGTTGAAACGTACCTGAACCACTCCCACCGTAGAACCGTGGTACGTTTATGGAGAAAAAGTGGATGAGGAGAGAGAAAAATTCCACTGTGGAAAAGTGGTGACATCTACGGTGGGAAAGTGGAGGACCACAATCGCACCATTGGAGAATTCTCACCGTTGAAAAATTGTCGGTTTCAACTGTTGAAAATAGAAACATGCATTTACTGTTTTGAATATTTCGATGAAATCAGAGATTTCAATGATGCTCGTAATAGTTCAACTATTCGATTGGGAAGCAGGTAGTCTTGCAATCTCTTTGGATTATCTGATTCATTTCCATGATGACTGTTGCTGAAGTTTCTGCCAAGTTACCGTAAATGATGTCTGGTTACGGTAAGTGTGCAATCTAGCTGCGTTTTCCCCTTTCTCGTTTGTCGCAACGTTTCCCAGTGGTTTTCCGTGATGGAACGTGGAAACTGAAACTTACGCTGACGATTTTCGAGAATAATTTCCAAGTACACAACTTTTTTATGTGCTTCTCGAGTTCATGTTAGCTAACTTGATCACTGTCTGTTGCCTCAAACCACTGCGACCCAAACTCATGATGAACGTATTTGCCTTAACCTGTTAGTAGAACCTTCTACAAAATTACTAAAACTGTCATCGAAATTTGGAGTCGAATTATTTCATTTCAACGGTTGAAGTTCAACCTGGTTCGACCAGCTCATCCTCAAACTTCTTGTTCGCAAACTGACATCACCGAACAATTACACGGAAACGGCTATTTGGCAACTTTCCAAAAATGGGAGTTCGACGAATTCGTTTTATTTTCGCTCTTATTTAGCAACCGCAACGCAAATTCGAAATTTTTCGACTTCTCACACGAAACCTGGCAATTATAGTGAATCGAGAGTGCAGAATTTCATGCAAACTAGGAAAAATAGGAATAAAAAAGTTTTAACGTCGAAATTCTTGATTCAAGTTAATTTTCAGTGAAGCTCGGAGAAAACTGTACCAACAGCACTTTTGTGGTGATAGATTACGGTAGTCAGCTGGGTCAACTGGGTCGACGAGTGGGACGGATACACAAAACGCATTGAAAACTGTATCCGTAGCATCCGCATCCGTTAAAGGATCCGTTTTTAAAAACGTGGTGTGTAAGTGGTGCAGGTTCACCCACTTACACACGCAAGCCTCACGTAGATTTTTGCTTTGCGGTTGCTACTCTTATTTCTATTTTATTTCATTATTTCACGCGATTCTGTTCTGTAATTCTTCTCTCAAAATTGTTTTACAGCTGCGCAAGCGCAAGTCAAGCGATTTAAAGCGACAACGCTGTGAGAAGACGTCTTGCTATGCTCAATTTAGATTAGATAAGTTTTCTCGAGTTCATGTTTTTCTGAACACGTGTCTCTCGAAAGGGATTATATCAAAAACAGTTAGCAATGTTTCACCTAGGCTCAACGTTTGATATGAAAAGGGTAAAAGTATACTATCGTAATTTTAAATCCCCCCCTGAATGTTTCGAAAGTATGAAACTGATACATTGAGTGCTTGTGGTAAAATTCAGGCAGTTTCGTTGACTCATCGGCGCTCTTCAAGCTGTCAAGTTAAAGAGGTCAGTTCAGAATGTTGACAAGCACATTTTTCCGTGCGTAAACTTCCAAATACTTTTTATTCCTGTACCTGTTCGAGGGGGGTGTTATGGTGTGAGAAGTAAAATAGGCAGTTTGTATTTCACCCCACACCCCACACCCCAAGTACCGCCCATCACCCAACTTGGCCACACCCACCGCTCGAAAGTCGATATCAATCACTAAGCAATCAATAAATATCGATTATTATTGATTGATATCGATTTATTATAATTGATTACATGATACTTATCGATTGAATATTGATTTGTATCGATAACATAATCGACAATGTTGAGTGATGGGCGGTGCTTGGGTGTGGGGTGTGGGGTGAAATGCAAATTGCCAGTAAAATAAGCATAGAAAAGTATTATTGAGAAGAATGGGAAACGTTACTAAGAGAGAAAGAGAGTTGAGTGAATCACGAGGGCCACGAAACACGTCTCATCATTCTCTCTGGAAAAGATGGTATGTGTATATTCCCTGATGTCGCATCATATCAGACGCACGATGTCAAGCCGTGGCTCCAATCTACTCGAAAGTATTCAACTTCGATGCCTTAGGACATAGGTAGGCAATCTATCTTACAATTAGAAGGACAGTCCGAGCTGATTTGGTCTCATTTTCCTTTTATTGTTACTAGCATTTGCAAAAAAACCCCACTAAGGAGTCAGTATTTGTTGGTGAGTTTTTCCGAGGTAAAACCCACATCAATTAGAGCACTGAAGGATTTTATCAGTTTTCCACACTGCGAGACAAAAGGTTATAGATTTAAAATTGTAGAGAGAAGAATTCTTCACGAGGATCTCTGATTTAGATTGGAAATAATTGTAATGAGCGCATTGCAGAACCAGACTATGTAAATTCCTGGAGGCCATTTCGCCACCACGACATCAGCCTCCATATTCTACAATCAAGACATCTGAATGTCCAATTCAAATTTGAAATTTCAAGTTGCCAAAACGCACAGATGTCTTTCGCATGAAAATAAAGACACACAGCTCATTTAGAATATTTCGTTGTCTGTTACTGTGATAGTAAATTTGAAAGTGAAGCAGTTTATACGGTTTTCTCGAGAATTGTTGCTTATGTTCACTTTGTGCATCTCACAGTGTAGTCTGTTATTTGTGCTCTTGTTGTCAATTTGTCCCATGAGAAGCTTATCCAGTCTCACTAGAATTAGTTTCGCCGTTTACGTGATTTTTTCTATTGCCTTTTCGATAAAATTCTTCGTACTCGAAAAAATTCCTGTGTTGGTTTGCTGTTGGGAATATGAATGAAAAATTAGTGATAGAGTGGTAGAAAAGTGGTGAAAGAGTAGAGAAAAGTGGAAGGGAAATGGTCCAAAATGGTCAGAAATTGGTAGAATCGTGGATGGATCACGGTCGCACACGACCACTTTTCCGTGGTCAGGAAAGGCAAAAATTTCCTCGTTCTAATCCACATTGCCGAGCGTGGAATTGACCACTTTTCAACGGTGGAATTTTTTACCAGAGAAGTAGTAACAAGTAGTACAAAACTGTTAAAGGAGGTCTGAACCGATAAAAATCGGATCTGTGTTGGATACTTGACCCGGTAGCCCTGGAAGAGAGCTACCCGAAGATGTACATTTTATTTTTTGGGTGGGCCTAGGCTACAGTATACAGCCCTCGGAAGTTTGAATTCCTGACCTGAGAGGGGAGGGGGAGGGCTCCTTCCAGATGGTGAGGGTCAAGCGGAGAGAGGCAGAGGGGGGAGAAAGACAGGAGGTACTGATGATGGGAGCTCGGCTAGCCAGGGGGTATGAATTTCAGTTGGAGAGAGATGTGAGAGGGGTAGGAGAAGGAATGGAAGAAGAGAGGAGAGAAGGAGAGAGAGATAGGGCGGCCAGAGGGAAAGTAGCGAGAGAGGGGCAGAGAGGGGAGCTACCATAATAGGACAGGAACTTTCGTGGTGATACACCTAACATTGACTCGGTTCAAAAATCCTTTAAAGGAGCGGTGCGAGGAGTTTCTCTTGAGTTTGAGGAAAAACGGATATTACCAGTGGATTTATCGTACTCGAATTAGTCTCTGGACCGATTTTCAGCAAAAATGGTGATTTTCAATTTTCATGCTCGCCTCGCGTATCTCATCAGAAAATGGGACAAATGGCTAACCCTCCCCTAGCAAAGAACTCCCGATGAGGGTGAGATAGCGTGATCAGAGTATGCAAAGGAGTGGAAGAGACGATACTCTCCTTGTGAGGTCATGACATGTTTGGAGTAGTGGTAGTATGTTATGTGTTTGGAGATGACAAAGGGAAGTTCGAATCCACAAGCAAGCAAATTTCTTTTGCATGTTTTGTGACAGACTTTTTGAAAAAAATGGTAAACTTATCACGCTCTGAACTGAATCAGGAAACTTGGGAAAGCTGCTCTCCAAAGAAACGATGAAATTATTTATTTCTCATGGAACAAACAAGCAAAGTGAAGAAAGCTGCTTTTCTCAATGTGATTTCAACGCTTCTCACAGTGCAAATTCAAACATGTCAGAATTTCCATGAACTTTATCAATAGAATGTCCATCAAAATATCAACATGAAATATCAACAATTCCACTATATCGCCCCAGCAGTAATTTGCATATGCGACGTCATCTGAAAAAGAAGGGTTTAGTTTGTGCTCTTGTTTATATGGTTTTCTGTTAGTATTTATCCGAACATCGAAAGCAGTACTCTCAGATGCTATGATACCACTTATTAGTGAATTTTCACGTTTTCACTACGAAATAGCCTTCTGGGAGGCGTCTTTTGACTAATAATCAATTTACAGTAACCCAGGCATGGTGGATGTCGGATTTATGTTTGATTCCGGTTAAAATAGTTCAACAAGAGAGAACATTGTGTCCGTAAACGATCGTTACAGATTATTCAAAATGCTAAAGTGAAACACATCTTTTCACAATTATTGAACACGTCAGGGGTAACCTGAAATACGGTAGAAAATGAGCAAGCGACAAAAAACAAAAACTAAAATCTCACTTCGATCATTTGCCTCCATTTTCCCCCTTCTCCGCATCTCGCATCAGCTTCTGTGGGCACTGGAAATCGTGATTTTCTATTGAGTACAGCTCAATCGACAGAAATTTTTCACCTGAAACTAGCTACAGGGATTCACGAAATTATTTTCCACTCGATACAGAATATCGGAATGGGCATGATATTCGTTTTCTCAGTTATTCTTTTTTGCGACAACAAAGTCGAATTCGTAGTCTTCATAAGCTTCACCTCGTTTACCATACTTCAGCTCTTTCTGTTGTCGCTGCTCGTAAACAGCGTGAAAAAGCGCCTCCACCAGCGAGATGCCTGCAACGTTTCCACAAGCCAAACCTGCATCTCTCTCTCTCTCTCTCTCTCTCTCTCTCTCTCTCTCTCTCTCTTTCTCTCTCTCTCTCTTTCTCTCTCTCTCTCTCTCTCTCTCTCTCTCTCTCTCTCTTCGGATTCTCTCACATTCAGCTACTGAAATACGAGAAACAAATCCGTCAAAGTTGAAAAGTAGACTTATCTAAAGAAGCGCCATAGCGTCACGATTCAGCAGATTTCCAATCGATCTCGCAGTAGCCTGAAAAACACAGTTTCGTCTTGATCTGTTCAATCACGTAAACAAAGTTTCGAATTCTAAAACTTCATGCTCAGTGATTTATTTTCAGGGACGCAAATTTTAGAGAATGAAAGGAGGTTCGCAATTGTTTAGATGCGGAAACCAACAGAAATTTATAAAATTCGAGCTATATAGACTGGAAGCCTAATCTCAAAATAAAAACTCCATTAAAATTATAAAATGGAGTGGGGCTGAACTGGAGGATTGTTTTGGAAGAACTCGAATAAAATTTTGTGTCTCCATAAACGCTGGAATCTCACTTTCAAAAACAAAATGGAGTTGAAAATATGTGCGATACAAGGCTGACCTGAATTAGCAGCCTCCACTGCTATCGCTGCTGGCGCTGAGCGATGAGCGCCTGAGAGATGCCCAATCTGATGAATAATTGAGATTCCAATAGAGAAATATTCGAAGAAATCGAGGACTACTAAAACCATGACGCGCGCAGGTTCAATTTCATGGGTTTTATGAATTTCATGAGTTTTTTTGAAACAAATG
This sequence comes from Hololepta plana, assembly GCA_963695495.1. Classification (NCBI taxonomy): domain Eukaryota; kingdom Metazoa; phylum Arthropoda; class Insecta; order Coleoptera; family Histeridae; genus Hololepta; species Hololepta plana. The sequence goes on along the minus strand of CAVOJK010000145.1, from coordinate 15,663 downwards.
AGACACAAAGAGAATAAGAGCGAGAGATAGTGAAAGAGAACAGCGGGATACATTTGTTGAATCACGAATCAGTAAATTAAGAACACATTTATCATGAACAGGATTGAGAGATAAACACGTAAACAATCTGAAGAACGAGCGTGCCCTTCTCTCTCCACTGATGAGAGAGTGCACTCAACATGGAGAGAGCAGAGGGTGACAAGTAGTGAGAGCGAGCACGCAACAGCGCAGCTGCCGCTATGCGTGTTACGGTAGTTGCAAGAGCGTGTGGCGGGGCACGACTTTGACCATTCATACAAATGGTTTGTATGTTTCGCTACTCCTCGCACCCCTCCTTTAAAGAAAACTCGTGCCCACCATCGATTTCAGCTTTTCGAATATGGCCCGAATCGCCTCTGAGGATGTTTTATGTACTCTCTCTTGAGTAGTACAAAAACTGTTAGAAGAAAACTCGACCCAGAAGCAGTTTTCACTATTTCTGTTTTGGATCAAACAAAGAATATCAAATTGTTTCCACTTCGAAGGCGAAAAAGTCAATTATTTTTCATTGTAACCTCATTTGAGATGATAGTCATTCGAACCAGAAAAAAATTCCACACAACATATCAAAAAATCATATAGTCGTAGTTGACATCTGATGGGTGCTGAAAAATATGATCGACTACCGTGCGACCATTTTTGTAGTTGCTCTTTTTCCTGTGATAGTGCAATCTACAGCACGTCTAGGCGGTCATTTTGATATGCTATACCCTGCATAGAATTGAGGGATCACGGAGATATGACACTTAGAGTGAAAAAAATACCTGTTTTTGTGACCGATTTATCTCACGACCGAGAGGTCGGATACACATACTGCCCATTCATTTTTTGTTCAGCTCACCCAGCTCTATAAGGTAGAACACGAAAAACTGAAGAAAAAATTTCGGTCTGCCAAAATCTGCTAAAAAAGCTAAAACGTTACGCGAACCCACTCATATGTATAAAGCACGTTGCCTGACTTGAACGCTCTGGCGCAAAACTATCATCTCATGCTTTACTGACAAGAGAGTGAGAAATGTACGTAGTTGGCCGAGAGCTGTTCAGTTCCAGTCCACTCAAGACAGGTTTTCAGGCCCACTCATGACCCACACCTCCGAAAATAGGACGTAGCATTGGCTCAAGTGGACTGCAATAGAACATACAGCTCTCGGTTGACTATACATTTTCTCGCTTACTCTCTCACGATCAGTATTAGTGTTTCAGAATCTGAAACGTGGTGTGCCAGTCTAAACAGCGTCCTGTTTACTCTGTCTGTCTTATTGAAAAGACAGACTGGTGTGTGGTCTTCTCACACGACCTAGAGTTCATGCCAGGAGGTCATTTGGAACAACATGTGAGATGCCAGACGGCCTGGATGACACGTTACAGCGATGCGAAGAGTGAACAGGACGCTGTTTAGACTCGCACACCACGTTTCAGATTCTGAAACACTAATAATCTCTCTCTCTTCTTTCTCCTCTCGTAACCATGGATGAGTTGTAAAAAATTGAAGTAAGTTTCTAACTAGTACAACAAATATCGACACATGTGGCGTTGTGGTGGAGAAGGCCCATGAATTGTTCACATTGATCAGTTAATTGTTGATCTTCGAACTGCTGAAAACAGAAGCTCGTGGACAGGACAAAAAAAACGTTTTTTCAAATAAATGGTTCGAGGATCTTTTCTGAAGATTGGGCCCAAGCGAGTATCATCATTCGCTTTATCGTAGCCGAATCAGTCACAGTGCATGTTTTTCGAGACATTTGGTAACATTCGTTGTTTGTCTGCGTCTATTGTCTCCTCTCCATCTTCTCCCTGTCTCGTGTCTACCTCTTGACAGACGCACAAACGGTTTGTGCGTCTGTCAGAATGCAGAGGAGAGAAGGAGAGGAGGCTAGAGACGCAGACAAAAATAATTTTGCACAAATCTGTCAAAATATGTGGGGTAACTAAATCGGCTACGATTAAGCGAATAGTGATACTCGCTTGGGCTCAATCTTCGAAAAAGATCCTTGAACCCATCCTCACGATTAGAGGCTTTTCTATCGTGTTTGCGCACGACATCAAGGGTTGGCGGGTAGCGCAAAAGGATGGCTAAATGAACAGACTCGAGCAAGGTGAACGGCTGTCGTGGCGCGAGCAATTAAATCACTTCATCCCTCACTCTTCATCCCAGCAGAATGCTGAAAATTTCTGGAAGATTGACTGCACATTTTTTCGAAGATTGACACTAGAAGATTGGAAGAGAGGTAGTTTTCTACACACTATTTTATCTCAAATATTTTCGATTGGTTACTCTAGCCATGGCTTGCCTCCTTCAAGCTGAAGTTCTCAGTAAAAAACCTCGAAAAGCTGAAAAAATGGAGCAAAGCGACCTCACTTTGATATAATTCGTCTTTTGCGATGTAATTCTCGATTTCTGCAGTGGTCGAATGTTCTAAACCTGAAGAGAGTTTCGAAAAGAGGTAAAAACATGTCAGAATGGGCTGGAAAATCGTCCAACCAAAATAGATGTGAGCCGGCTGAATGGTCTAGTGGTGTATGACTCTCATTGCCGGATGATAGTTCAACAACGATTCAACACAACCACGAATAAAGTTCGAATTTCAACTCCAGAATAAACCAACTTCTTATCACAGTTGTTGTTCCTGGGTGAACGCTATAGCTTCCGTAGAGAACGGCGCAAGCTCTGTGAACAAGATAGTTGAGCCAGTTCTGGAAAGAGAAAACAAAGAATAAATTGCCTAAACTCAAAGTGTTTTATTTTGTCGACCGAGAGCCGTATGTCCAGTTGCAGTCCACTTGAAACAGCGAAATGGCCGATTCATGTCCCACTCCATCCTGCTTTCAATGTGAGAAACGGCCGTTGCGCTGTCTCAAGTGGACTGGAATTGGAAATATGCCTCTTGGCCATTTTTAACCAATTGTCTTGACTGCAAAATCCGTGCTCGAGAGCAGGTTCTTAGGCAAGGCAAATCTACAACTACTCTATTGAAAAAAGCAATATGAGAGCAGTCGCGGGTAGGATCAACAAGGGAGCGGCAACGGGAAAATTGACCCCATTGTTTTTTCTTGCTATCCGACGCAGTTTAATGCGCTGATTCCGAAAATAGTAATCATTCATCGATCCGACTCCGTTTTCACCCCTTCCCGGCCTTTCAAAGTGCTAAAATGGGCATTTTTGAGTGAAAAACGACTCGCGCGGCAACGGTTATGGGGCAAACTTAGAGATGTCGTATGAAAACGATTGAACACTCATCGACAGCCGATGAACTGCTCTTTCTTGTGACTATGGAAAATCAATAGTTCCCCTTTTTGTCAAAGGTCGGAATTTCGATTTTCCCGCTCAAAATTGGCGCCCATCAACGCTGCATTTGTTTGGGGCAAGATGTCTCACCGGAATATGATCCGGGCATTCAATAGCTATCACCTGATATGTTTCACTTACCTGTCGTCTATGCCAATTTTCTTTAAATCGATTTTCAATGCACGAAACTCGCATCCGGCGCGCTTCTCCCTCAGCTCTCGTAGCGAAAAAAAGAGTACCCCAGAAGTTTTTGATATCAGTTCGAATCCCTGTCACTACCAAACCTTTTTGCACTTTGTTCTGAGAGAATCCATTGTCGTTAAAGGACTATCAAACGCCGTTTTCAATACAAGTGTAGCAACCCTCGTAGGTGTGTGCCAAGGTACCTTCATTTCCGAGCTAGTCAGTTCCAATTTGGACCACACACTCTTGAGACATGAAACAACATGTCTCTTTAGAAATTTTTTAAAAAATCGATTTTTCGAAAAACTTTTGATTTTTGGTTTTTTTCAGAAATTTAACAAGGTCATGTGAGTACTCTTCCGATTCGCCTTGGTGGATCTATTGATTGCACAACATTTCATGCGTTTATTCGGAGGCTGTCTGTTGGTGAAATCCAAAAAGCATTTTTTTAGATCTTATCTACTTGGAATCATCATAAATCGTTGATGATAAGGATTTTTTTGCAATTTTCTTTGTGCGATTGATAGAACTCACAAAGGCGAATCGAAAGAGTACTCACATGACCTTGTCAATTTTCTGAAAAAAACCAAAAATCATAAGTTTTTCAAAATCGATTTTTTTTTCAAAATTCCTGAAGAGACATGATGTTTCATGTCTCAAGAGTCTATGGTCCAAATTAGAACTCCCTAGCTCAAAAATGAAGGTGCCTTGCCACACACCTACGAGGGTTGCTACACTTATATTGAAAACGGCGTTTGATAGTCCTTTAACGACAATGGATTCTCTCAGAACAAAGTGCAAAAAGGTTCGGTAGTGACAGGGATTCGAACTGATATCAAAAACTTCTGGGGTACTCTTTTTTCGCTACGAGAACTGAGGGAGAAGCGCGCCGGATGCGAGTTTCGTGCATTAAAAATCGATTTAAAGAAAATTGGCATAGACGGCAGGTAAGTGAAACATATCAGGTGATAGCTAATGAATGCCCGGATCATATTCCGGTGAGACATCTTGCCCCAAACAAATGCAGCGTTGATGGCGCCAATTTTGAGTGGGAAAATCGAAATTCCGACCTTTGACAAAAAGGGAACTATTGATTTTCCATAGTCACAAGAAAGAGCAGTTCATTGGCTGTCGGATGAGTGTTCAATCGTTTTCATACGACATCTCTAAGTTTGCCCCATAACCGTTGCCGCACGAGTCGTTTTTCACTCAAAAATGCCCATTTTAGCACTTTGAAAGGCCGGAAAGGGGTGAAAACGGAGTCCGATCGATGAATGATTACCATTTTCGGAATCAGCGCATCAAACTGCGTCGGATAGCATGAAAAAACAATGGGGTCAATTTCCCGTTGCCGCTTCGATTTTTTCTTGTGAATCCTACCGCGACTGCACTCATATAACTGAGGACCGTATGATCTTTTCGCGCCCAGGCAGTACAGCGTAACTTCAAAGCACCGAGAGATTCCTGAAAATGTGCTACATAAAGCAGCACATTTGATGAAATTGTTCGAAAATTGGAGAAGAGTAGTACGGAATATAAGCTGAGAAGTACGGAGCATAAGCTCACAAGCTTGTCATCAGTATAAAATGCTATTTTACCTGTTCTGAAGTTACGCTGTATAGTTTTGGCGCGGAAAATTATTTTTCCCTCAGTAAGACGTAAAAACTGAAACAGATGTTGCGCCCCTGCTGATATAGTCCCGCACTGATTGTTGAGTCAAATAGTTCATTGCACACGAAGCGCAGCTTCCTGATGCGGACAACGCGCAGAGCTGCAGTTCGGATCATCGAACTGCTCCTCACGGCACATGGAAAAGGCTCTGATAAAGTTAGCAGAGAGCCGTACTTCCGTCCGAATGGTTCGAGACCAGCTACCAGGCATACGATAATCTATTCGGACGAAAGTGCGGCTCTCTTGATGCAAGGCGCCGCTCGGTTTACATTGATCGTCGGTTCGATCACATCCTTGGTCTACCAAAGGGGTAAGTGAATCAAGTACTCGACGAGTAAAATCATTCTCAAAAAACAGAGGAAATCTTTTTGTGAACTTTTTGAATGTTCTCGTCCATCTTGTAGTAATCGATCGAAATAAGTCACCCGGGATCTACTTTGGAACGGTTTTATACAGATCTCACGGTTAGACTAAAAAACGACGAACGAGAATGCTACTATCGTATTGTACCAATATTTTTCATTCAATGTGATAAGTGATGAGCTTCTTCAGTTTGCGGCGTTGGTTCAACAGGTTCAACAGTTTCTGCTGCCGCCCTTGTTCAAAACTACATAGTATATAGTGGTCTACATAGTGGTTCACTTTGAAGAGAGCTGCTGATAGAAGGTAAGCTGTGGAACGAGTTCAGCTTAGCCTGCGGGACCTGGAGGCTTGTGAATGGAATGCGTAGCGCCCAGTTCACTCTGCCATTCTGGTCTGCCATTTTGAAAGAACGCAGCAAGCAATTGAAGATAATCACTTCACAATCAATCACATTCACATGCGAAATTGTACGGGACTCGCTACCGCCAGCAGAAGAGTGAACTGGGAGCTGCTTGACTTTGAGATTTTAGAACAATGATGGCTAGCTTGAAACCTGGCTTTTTGGTTGATAGACAAGATTGAGGGCTTCCCGCCGGATTCGCACGTTGATCAGAACAATGGAAAGGTACCAGAATGTCGACATATTCTTATCTATCCAGGTCAGTGCACCGGCATCAGGATCGACGGAACAATATCGTCGACAGAGACACCATGGTTACTCAATGCAAAATCAACTAAACCGGATAGACTCAACGCTCTCGGACATGTCTAGGTTTTGAACTTTTCGAGCTCTTGGATCTCTTCTTTCTCTGATGGATGTTCTCTGATGCTTCCTCTTTTCCTTGAATCTTTTTTCTCGGTATTTCTCATGTATAGAAGATATGGACTCGCAGGATATGCGCAGAAGACAAATGTGGTCGAAGATCCGGAGAATCAGGAGCGATGTTCGAGGGAGAAGCATCACTAACATTGTTAGTTTGATGAACCACAGTTATCCGATCACAAGCATACTGGGTTCGAGTCTGTCTTCAGGGATAAAGAGAGTGGGGGGGGGGGGGGGAGAGAGAGCGGGAGAGAGAAATCCCGTCTACTTGCAACATATGGGGTGTCAATTGATTCTGAAAAAGTCTGCGGACTCCGAAGCACGCACAGACACAGCTAGATGGCGCCTGCCAGGCGACTGCAGCTGTTCTTGTATTCTTGAACCAACTCTCAAGCACAGGTGTATCCGATTAACACCTTGTAGGACTGTTTGCGGATGGCACCGCTCCGTATACTCTGATAGATAAAGTGAGACGGTTCCTATAAAGAGGGGGTGATTATCGATTCTGACCGATTGATGGATCGTGATGGGAATGATTGAAGCTTTCCAACAATACCTCTACAATAGCTCGAGCAGCCGGACAATCAAAAAAGGAATGGAAATTGCGGCTATGGTGAATCCAGAAGATCCACCTGAAGAAACGTAGCCAAAAGTGATTCATCAGAGAAAGCGTAGCTTTTTCGGAACTGTTCCACAAGGTAGTCTCGATATTGGATACGCCTCTGGAACTACATTGGCTGAGTCGGGATTGATTTTTTCCACTTTTCTTCTTTTTCAGCATTTCATCAATTGAAGAAGAAAGGTGCCACGGCAGTTTCGTGTTTCAGCTTGACATCGGGTTACGGTACCTCCTCTCACCGCTCCCCTTTCGTTCGAATTGCCATTTTTGAACGAAGATTTTCACAGCGGAAGTGGCTCTCCCACCTTATTTCGAGCCGTAAATTGATGACCTCATCATTTTACACGTCGTGTTCCTCTCCTCCTCTTCCACTCCCCCCCTCTCTCTTTCTGCCTGTCAGTTCAGCCCCAAGTTGTCTGACTGCTGGTGGGCGAAGAGAGAGGGGAGGAGAGAGAACAAATTCCTCGAGGAGAGGGTGAGAGAGGAGGAAAGACTGTGTGTGATCACGAGGGAGATGGTAGAGGGCATAGGAGGAGATGGAGGGGAGATGGTGGAAGGAGGATAGGGGTGAGGGTTATAGGGGGTATGGAAGAGTGTGACTATAGCAGAGACCCGTGCGCGTCCTCTCCTACTCACCATACATACTCTAGCGTCCGCGCCAAATTCAAAACTATCCTATGCATCGTCCGCTCTCTCTCTCGTCTCTCTCTATCGTTCTTCTTATCAGTGTGAAGTGACACCCAACTAATCAGTGTTCGCGCACTTCCTCTTCTCCTCTGCCAGATTGAATCCTCGGGGTGTTGAACATACTCGCCGCCTTCCTCGTGCGGTCTCTTTCAACTGCGGCGGATCAAAGTGACCGACTCGCGACTCTCCATCGCATCTCACCCCCTCTCTATCCTCTCTAATTTTCTGTGGTTAGCTTTTCACCCGCCCCTCTCCCTCCCCCTGAGAGGCTCATGCTGTTTTTGTTTTGACTTTGCATACAAATTGTTCGGAGCTTGAAATTTAATTGGAAGAGTACGGTGGAAGCATTTCCATATCAATCTTTTTTCATGGCGTGAAGGTTGGCAATGCTTCAGCGTTGTTTTCTTGCACTGGTGGTTGATGGTTTCAGAAGCTCTCCAACGATTCAGTTCCTCGATTATCCAGCCAGTCGCTTTCTCTCCCGTCTGTTGACTCAAGCTCATCTCTCTCTTCCCGTCCTCGATGTTTCTCCTCTGCCCTATCCTAGATGCCTAATCCGACCCAATGATTGGGTCATATTTTGCGTAGTAGCGTGCAACTGTCGAATTTCCAAGTAGGACTGCATGTGTGAGGGAGAGAGGAGAAAGGCGGATATCTCACAGGGGTACTGTAGAATATCAAGTAGATTTGAAGATATTCTTGCATTTTCTGCATCTTCCCACCTCGCGTGTTCGCTCCACACCTCAAACAAAGAGCGAATCCCAGTTATGATCAATTTATGGACAGTTTCTCTGGATAACGTGTGCCTCATAGGCTGGCCCTATTATTTCTTTTCTCTCATCACAAAGCCTAGTAATGCCAATCTCATTCGCCCTCTTTCCTCCTCTCTCTCTCCACCTATCACACCCTCTCTACTCTCTCACCATGACCTCTGTCATTGTTCATGCGTAATGTCAAGTATTCCACTTCTATTCGGTAATGGCCGTTTTTCCACTCGCTCTCTGAACGAGTCATGCTTGAAACTACCTCAGCTCTTACCGTAACCTTCAACGTCTGCAGGGTTTCATTCGGTACTGTAGCTGTTACCCAGTTCTCTCTCCCACTTCTCCTCACTTCTGGCTTGTGTTTTTGCTCATGTGATTTTCTCGTTTTACTGTTACTTTTGAGAGTTCACGACTTCCCGCTACCGTAACCCACACACAGGGCGCGCCTACCGTAGTCAGGCAGAGCTCGCTCCCGGCTACAGTATGCAGGATGCATCTGCGGCCGCTGCTGCAGCCACACTCCAGCAACAGCAGCAGGTTCAGAGAGCGGGTTTCGGGGATTTCGTTTCTCTCTCGGTTTAGCTCTTTCACAACTATCGGAGACATTTTCGATGTGTCCGTTTTTTCCGACGTTTCTTATGCTTCCTGGAACACATTAACGAATGAAGAATGGGAAATGTTAGTGAATGAAAGTGTCAAACTGGACTCGTTCAAGATGGCGTACTATCACTACCAACATCAGCAAGCTGCCGCTTATGCACAGCAACAAGCGCAACAGGTACATCACTTTTTTCAGAGAAGCGGTGTTTCTTCTCTCATACACTTTTTTCTCATGCATTTGTCGGATCACCGGAGTATGGTCACCCAGTGACATCCACAAGGAAAAACCGTAAACCCGAACCGTCCTGCAGGCAGCGATGATGCATCATCAGCAGCCGCATCCGCAGACAGCTGCAGCCGCTGCGTACTTCCAGCAGCAGCAACACCAGCACATGCTCATGCTGCAGCAGGTTGGATTCGATCGTATTCGTTATCCATACGCGATCATTATCCGTCCGTTGAAACCCACCGTAATCTATTGGAATTAGACGTACCGATAGCTGAATATGGTTTTCGATTGCTCGTTTTTAAACTTCTCTGATAACTCGCGTGGTTGATTTTGTTCAATTTGATCCACGGAAGTTTTTGTCAGGGAATTGATTCTGATTTGGACCATTGGAATTTCAAACCGGAACACAATATCATGGGTTTGGGAGGCCCCTTGTTTTTTCCGATAGTCAACTCTGCTTTCCAGCAGCACCACCAGCAGCGTCTGGCGATGGTCGCAGCGGCGTCCGCGCCGGCTCAGCGCGCCACCTCGACGCCTGCCAGCGGGTATGCCAGGTTCGCCTAGATTGAAACTGAAACGCAAGTACTCACTGACCCATGTTCGAATTTCTAACGATTCGAAAATCCTTTGGACAGTTTGATCAGAGCGTAGATTGGAATATTTGAATTACCTCACCGAACATTACTTACGGTCTGTGAGCTGAGTCTTACCGGTCATGGGAACTTTGCTGCTCAGTGGCGCATCAACTCCAGCGTGCTCGCGTTCGCCATCCAGAGCTGCCCTCACTGGTATGTCTTCTTCCACATTTCTTCTCATACTGTAGCTTTGACCACATGTGCTTTCGTGAATCAGTTTTAAATGAGGTACCTTGAAATGATTCCACCGATATTGGTTGCATGTTTTTTCCTCAGGCGCAGTTGCGGCGGCTCGCTCACGGGCGGTAGCTGCTGGCGCCGAAGCCGCCGGTGTCTGGGCGAGCGGCCAATGGGGCACTGGCGTTCCGGGACAATACTCTACGCCGGTGAGTGTCTGACTTCGAAAGTTTTTTCTCATAAAACGCATTATCCGAACTCAGACTTGTGAAAAAGAATATACGAGCATGATTTTGATCTCTCACCATCTATTCTTCCGGTTACCTACATATCAAATTTACTAAAAATGATGGCGGATTTCAGACTCCTTCCATCATGTCGTACGCGCCGTCCGTCATGTCAACAATGAGCGTAGCTACGGATATGGTAAGCCCACCTTTTCTACGGCATAGAGAATAAACAGAGGATCATGAGAAGCAGTGTATGGGTACTGTATCCGGCGTGTATGAGGGTGAGGGAGTTACCGGAACATATCTCACTCCAGAACGCTCTCTACCGTGGCACAGACGGAATGACAGCAGCAACTGCCGGTGGGCCACATTCAGGTGAGCTCGGTGACAAATGCCAAGAGAGAAAAACAGTAGAGTACAGCCTGTTTTGAATGACCGCAAGTTTCGTCATCGACGAGCCTTGTTTTCCTCTGGAAATCAGTCGTTTCAGACTTCCAAGAAAGTTTTGTTGCCCATCGCATTCAATCTATCTGATCAGGTCCCAATCCGCCCTCATCCGGCCCGCCATCGCATCACGGCGAGAATGTCGATCCGATGGATATGCGAGATGTCGAGCAGTTTTGTGCGGCGCTCTCTCACCTTCCATCGGTTCGTTCTTTATGAATGTCAAATTAATCGTGAGTTCATCGAAGGGCATGTTCAATGCCATCCCTCAGAAACCCTACATCTATCATAAGGTCATTAAATCTGGCTACGGTAGATAAAAAACAAGTTATCAAAAAAAGTTGTGTTGTGGAATACCGTAACATGAAAGGAACGATTTCTTCACAGCAATTCGAGCGCAACGAGATGGCGGAGCGTCTCAGTCAATTTCTCAATAAAAATGCCGATGGAGTACTGAAGGCAATCAATAGGTGCGTTTAATTTTCGAGTCAATTTTGTATCCTGCAGGCAGGACAGTGAGGAGGGAGATTCAAACAAATGTATGCAAAGACGGTTTCCTCTCTCGTTTCAAAAAACGTAGAATGAGAAATATGATTATGGCAGAGCTACGGTTCACAACATGATTCGGGCCACACTTCTCTCGCTGCTTGCCAAGATTGATAGCAAAGAGAAAAATGATGCTTACAGAAGGGTTGGTCGATTTCTTGTTCTGCCTCATCCGTTGCAATCGATAACCAAGACAACTTATACAATAAAAAATCATTTTCAGTACAAACAAAGCCATTATAAAGTACTCTGACGCTGGCGTCTGTTTTCAATTCTGTGAGTTTTGCCAACACCTCTTCTTTCTTGATGATGCGAGAACTTTTCCGACAATAATGTTCATTGTATCAATTGTGCAGGATACCGTCGAAGAAATCGAGAACATACCCGATGGACTGGCAAAGTTTTCACTGATATTCGCATAAGTGTGCCATATGACCGTCAGTTTTCTTCGAAAATTAGTGATGGGAAATTTAGGATTGCTCGGGTTATTTCAGTCTCAAGATTTTCAGAACTATATACGATATTCTCACTATATGATATATAGTCTATATCCATGGATCAAATGAGACAAAGCGGGATGTTATCGTTGCAGGTTCGAAGGTGGTGCAGGCGTTCACCTTCCTGTTCCGCCTGCTCTCGAGCTCCACGCACCAGGAGAAGCTTCTCGCCGTTTTATGTCTGAAGCTGAAAACTGTACATGGCTTTTCGACGTTCGTTTTTTAGAGAATCCTTCACCTACCTGGTTCTTATTCACTATGCGATTCTGCTCTCTGCTACTCCAACTACAGACGATATATTTTGCAGACAATGCTCTCCTACCAATGGGACACAGCAGTCGACGTTGTCAGACTATTTTGAACTCAAAACAGCGTCCAGCATTTCTGGTGAGTACGGTAACTGGAAATCCTGGTTACAGTAATCTGATAGATGTGAGTACGGTAACTGGGAAACCTGGTTACAGTAATCTGACAGATCCGGCATGATGACTGGAACAAATAAAGACGGCTTGTTACCGTATCATTGAATTGGCTGAAGAATATTTTCCAGGAAAATATCACGGACCCTGCAAATCAAGAGGATGTGCGCAAAGGGAGATGTCCAGGGTGATGGGGAGGGAATTCTGGCGCGGTTTACGAGGTGAGGAGAGCAAGATGAGAAGGAAAGAATGAAAGAGAAAAAGAGAAAGATGTAAGTGAGTGGGTCGGATGGCAGAGATTAAAAAGTATGGGGTGAGAGACGAAACAGAGAGAGAGAAGTGAGTTTACGTTTACTTTTTTTCAGAAAGAGCCAATGGATTCCACTCTTCTATCTCACGAGCATCATCACTCTGATGCTGTGAGTTCGTTCATCTTCAATTACTTTCTTTTGCCGACCTTACAATTTGCCGATTCATTGCTTCCGAAAAACATCGATCTTTTTGTCATACTGTTACTTTTTGGGAACGTGTTCTCACATATCTGCTGTTCCGGAACATATTGATCTCCGCGGATATCCTTTGGTCTACGATTCCGTAACTTAGTTGAGAACATCTTTTCAGAAAAACGTCAAAGCGTCTAACGAGCGCGTTTCTACGCTATGGCGGTTGCAGGGTCAGTTTTTTTCTATCTCAGTCAGATTTTCTTGATTTATTCGAGATTCAAGCAACCACTTTCCAGAGAATGGCTACGGTCATAGCTGTGAGAAATCCAGAGGTGAGCGATTCTGTCTGAATTTACTTGAACACCGTACGCGATTTTTTCGCAGTGCGGGGCCAGATTTTTTATAAAGATTTCCTATGATTTTTATGGTCATTGTAACTGGTACTGTTTCGAACGGAGTGAAATCAACGTTCTCTCCGAACTTGAGAAATTTTCTGAAATGGACTTCTTCTTGTGGAGTTGAGAGAAGATGTTTCATTATTCAGGCTCCACCATCACCCGAAATTCATGCAGAACATACCCAAAGTTTTGTTTCTGCTCGCATCTGTGGCCCATTCCTCGGAGATCCAGAGGCCGAGATGAAAGATCATGTTCTGCCCAAGGTGAGGCCGAGCAATCATTCGAGCAGAGGCGAAAAAATAAACAAGAATAAATAGAGAGAGAGAGAGAGAGAGAGAGAGAGAGAGAGAGAGAGAGGGAGAGAGAGAGAGGGAGAGAGAAGAGAGGGAGAGAGAGAGAGGGAGAGGGAGAAAAGAGAAAGAGGAGAGAGAGAGGGAGAGAGAGAGAGGGAGAGAGAGAGAGAGAGAGAGAGAGAGAGAGAGAGAGAGAGAAAAAGAGAAGAGGAGAGAGAGAGGGAGAGAGAGAGAGGGAGAGAGGAGAAGAGGAGAGTGAGAGAGAGAGAGAGAGAGAGAGAGAGAAAGAGAGAACGAGGTCTTACAGTATTCTCATCAGATTCTCCGTAAACACATCTATCTCCTGGATGAAGTCGAAGTACGGCGCTGCCTCCTAGCAATAATCAATAATTCTTCGCACACGCGCGATCAAATTGTGGTTGGTGATTTCAATCCGCAACTCGATTTAAGTTGCGATAATTCAGAAAGAGAAGTTTTCGCCTGTGTCTCTCGTATTCCACCCCTCCCCTTCCGGACACTGCCAATGTCTAGAAGAGGAAACAGAGAGGAGACGAGAACACACAGGCGAAACACAAAGTCTCTCGATAACGTGTTTGGTATCCAAAACTGAGACGATTGGTCGGATTCTCAGAGAATATCATTGCACCACACCTTTGATAATCAATTCAACCTAAAAATAACTGGGTTGGATGCACCTCGCGGAATCGTCGAAGTTCCGGCACCCTTCGTAAAAATGCTCTCACAAATTAGAAAAGGTGCATCTTCCAGGTTAAAATCGTCGAGTTTAGCCTTGGCTTCAATTTCGCCTGCTTCTTTGTCTCCACCTCGATGAAAGAAGAGAACTTGATCGACGCACGGTAAGTGACTGCGCCTGGATCCGCTTACCGTAATCTTTGATCTCAAGAAATGAATGTGATTCAGTCTCAAGTCGCCGCCTATGCTGAGTGTTTCGATTATGCGCTGAGATTCATAAAGCGGACAATCTGGTGAGCGATATCGATTTATCTCGAAGAACGTCAATCCCATATCCTTGATGGATTTATCCTTGATGGATTGTCGAGTCATGAACTCGGGACTAGGTCATTTCGGCAACGGCGATTGCGCAAATCGGGAAAATGGTCATTTCAGCAATGTACTTTTCCGCAACGGTCATTTCAGCAACTCGCTATAACTTCACGTATGAATCAGTAATGTGTTGCAGATTTGGGCGAGCCTTGACCAGGCAGAAACGCAACAAATTTGTTTTTTGAAACTACTTCATAAATCAATTTTGAGCATTTTATCGAATATTGAAATTCTCAGCACGAAAAATACCGTAATCCACTAAGGGTTACGGTAACCATGTGGTCCGAACTGATACTTTTAAAACTTTGGGGCAGTCTATATCATTGTGCCTACCAACTTTCGTATTGAAATACTGATCCGTTGTGGAGATATAACGAGTTGCTGAAAAGGACCTTGCGGAAAATGGTTTTGCGCAATCGCCTTTGCCGAAATGACCTAGTCCCATGAACTCGATACAGTAGTTCGAAACAGGTTTGTTCAGATGTGTCAAGACCACGTGGATTACTCGCGCGCATGGACTCTGTGGCGAGACGGAACGCCTGGAAAATCGAATTCCCAGGTATGACAGGTTGAAAAGAATGTACAGGGATGCGACTGGATGAGATGATAACACGCAAGGTTAAAGTAGGCCTGAGCCGATATAAACCGGATCTGTATGGGATACTTAACCCGTCAGCCCTGGTAGAGACTTCTTTTATTTTTTGCGTGGGCAAAGGCTACATTGTACAGACCTCACAATCTTGGATTCCTGACCTACAAAAGCAGAGAGAGAGGGCTCCTTTCAGAAAGTGAGGGTTCAGTAGAGACAGGAGCTACCATAATGGGACAGGAATTCACCCATCTTCGAAACATTTCAGAAACACCATACCTAGATTGTTTAAAAAAACAGAATGAGAACAGAAAAATTCAGTATATGAACTCTCAGCTGGCAAACTGCTTCTACGAATCTGCATTTGCTGTAGGACTGGTTACGCTGATTGGTCATGCGCGTCTGGAAGTAAAGCTGCGAGCACTCCAGGTACGAACTCTTCTCACCATCAGTCTTGATTGAAGAACTGCACAAACACGGGACTCAACCCTCCTAGTCGGTCGAGAGTGGCAGTGTGACTACACTTGGGACATTAGAACGGTCCATTTTGCACTGAGAAAAGCAGAAAGTGAGACACGAAACGGCTTGGTAGCTTGTCTCAAGCGTACTCGCCGGAAGATTCGGTTAACGGACGACTATAGCTCTGTAACGTTCATTCAGAAA
>CAVOJK010000144.1:0-31129 GCA_963695495.1 Hololepta plana | reverse complement strand
ATCCTATCATAGTAATCCATAATTAAAAATTCATCTCTACTCAATTCTCTCTCTAATTTGTAAAATTATCCAATGAAAAAAGCTCTATATTTTTTTCTCATCTCCGCTCTTGTCATGTAGTGTCCCTCTTTTGTCACTCTCAACTATAATCCTTTTTTGTAACTCCTCTTTCAACTATTTCAAATAGGTTCAATAATGGCTGAGGAGAAGTGGAAGTAGAAAAAAGAAAAAATAAGAAGAAAAGAAGGAAAGAGAGCAAAACAAGTTGACAAGCTCTATAATAACCAATTCTATCATTAAAAAAATTGAAAAGATTCATTATAAAAGATCCGCTTATGAGAGAAGTCATATTTTTGTAGCTATCATCAAAGTTGTTTTCAATTCAGTTCTCACCCTATTTAGCGTATCCTTGTTGTAATCAAAACTTAGGCCGCCATCATCAAGCTATTGTTAGTTGATACCAATACCTATCCATTTTTCTTGTTATTTAGTGGCGCTCTCTTTGTCAATCTCAATTATACTTCTTTTTCCTCCACACGTTAAGCAAGCTATTGTAAAGATATATTTTCTGCTAGGATACTCTGAACATTTATAATTTTGAGATCACTTGTCTTGTAGATTTAAGGTAGAATATCGAGTGCGTGTATGTTTGTGTGTGTGAGAGAGATAACTTTTCACATGCTTTGTAGATTATCTAGAATTCTGAGTGTGTGTTCGTGCGATAGAGATAGCTCATCACGGTCCTACAAGGCTCAAGCATGAGAATTGAAGTATTGTCCAGCGTGTTTTCACGCCTTGACAATGCTTCAAATACAAGGGTCACCTTGTTACAAGCAAACTATGTATTTCTGCTTGAGCCCTGTAGGAGTGCCGCCTGGACGGATTCTGTTCGACTCGAACAGTATCAGTCTTGAGCAGTTTTGTTTTCCGAGCCATCGGTTTTCAGTTATCCGCACGTCGGAACTACCGTAATCCAATGAAAATTGGAAATACGGATAACTGAATATAACCAAACGACCAAACATATCATTGTTTTTGCGACTTTCACATATTTTGGCTATGCTGAGTCGAGTTCGAGCAATCGGATTCGTTCTCCAACAACCAATACCGCAGAGCCAGAATATTCGAAATTCGCAAACACATTGATTTTATCAGCGGAAAAGGCTTCCTGTTCGAAGCTTTTTGAGCTGATTGTCACACCTTTTTCAGTTTTTCAATGCAAATTGGAAAACTGGAAAATGATCAGTAAGGCTACGCAAAAAAGAATTCATACTATGATTTCGATCTTCGGACTCATACCATGAATTCTCTACTCCAGGAACTATGAGTACTCGGTGTGAACTAAGTGAGCAGTTGATTTCATTAATTTCTGGGCAAAATAACTTCGCACCTCCGGGTGATTCGCTTTTAGTCATAGATTATTTTGTCCAGAAATGGTAGAATCAACTGCTCAAGTCATTCAATCCACGTCAAAAGCATAGCGTTTGTGCATCCTACAACGACTATCGGAGGCTTCGCAACTGCTTTTCCGAACGAAAGTGCAGATGGGAATTGGTTCGTGATACTTTTTTTCATTTGAGAGAGATGGAGAGAGGTAGAGAGAGAGAGTGAGCTAAAAACGTGGGCAAGCGCAAAAGAGTGAGCGAGCTAGTGGAGAGAGCACCAGCGAGCGAGCGAGCGAAAGAGCGAGAAGAAGCTAGGGGAAGAGCGAAAGAGTGAGCGAGCTGGTGGAGAGAGCACCAGCGAGCGAAAGCATGGCGGAAAGGAAGAGGGAGAGTGAAAGAGAGAGGAAAAGAGCGAGCGAGCGAGTGGAGAGAGCACGAGCGGGCGAGCTGAAGAGCGAGAAAAAGCGAGGGGGAGAGAGTAAGCGAGAGACGGCGAGGATGAGGGTGAAAAGGCGAGGGGGAGAGCAAAAGAGCGAGCGAGCTGGTGGAGAGAGCACCAGCGAGCGAGCGAGCGAAAGAGCGCGGGGGAGAGAGTAAGCGAGAGACGGCGAGGATAAGTGTGAAAAGGCGAGGTAATTTTTTTCTCGTGCAGGGTGGGTGGGTGGCACGCGAAGTTTGATGAAAAGAGCAGTAGAATGGTTGTTCTGGAAGTAATGCCCAGGACAACTGATGGAAATCAGTTCGGAAAAGGAGATGAATGAGAAAGTTAGAATTTTTTAAAGATAAGGGTGGGTGTGTGGAAAGTGAAGCTTAGTGATAAGCAGCAGTAGAATGATTGTCCTGGAAGTAATACCCAGGACAACGGTGAGAAATCAGTTTGGAAGAGCAGATGGATGGTGAAATTCGAAATAGTTTTTTCCACGTGCAGGGTGGGTGGGTGGCACGCGGAGTTTAATGATAATAAACAAAAGGATTGTTTTCCTGGAACTAATCCCCCAGGAAAACAGTGAGAAATCAGTTTGAAAGAGTAAAAGGATGGTGAAATTCGAAATAGTTTTTTTCACGTGCAGGGTGGGTGGGTGGCACGCGGAGTTTAATGATAATAAACAAAAGGATTGTTTTCCTGGAACTAATCCCCCAGGAAAACAGTGAGAAATCAGTTTGAAAGAGTAAAAGGATGGTGAAATTCGAAATAGTTTTTTTCACGTGCAGGGTGGGTGGGTGGCACGCGGAGTTTAATGATAATAAACAAAAGGATTGTTTTCCTGGAACTAATCCCCCAGGAAAACAGTGAGAAATCAGTTTGAAAGAATAAAAGGATGGTGAAATTCGAAATAGTTTTTTTCACGTGCAGGGTGGGTGGGTGGCACGCGGAGTTTAATGATAATAAACAGTAAGAAATCTGTGTGGAAGAGTATAGGGACGGTGAAATTCGAAATAGTTCTTTTAGAGTGAAGGGTGGTTGGCGGTGAGTGAAGCTTAGTGATAAACAATAAACAACAGTAGAATGGTTGTCCTGGAAGTAATACCCAGGACAACGGTAAGAAATCAGTTTGGAAGAGCGAGCGAGCTGGTGGAGAGAGCACGAGCAAGCGAGCAAAAGAGAGTAAGTGACAGAGAGGGCAAAAGACGTGGAGCTAAGTGAGCGGTAAAAGGGTTATTCTGGATTTCATCCCCAGAATAACAGTGAGAAATCAGATTGGAAGAAGTAGCTAAAAGAGAAAGTTCGAAAATGTTTCTTATTGAGAAGGGTAGGTGGGCGGTACGTGAAGTTAAGTGTTAGGTCCAGGTAAGTAAGAACGACGGGTGGGAAGAGTTGTACAATGAAAGCTTTCGTGGAGACTCGTTGAGTCATCGACACATGCTGTTCTACACATTACTCTCAAGGCAGTGATGAGGTCTAAGGAACAGATCAGCGTGGGACGCCAACGTTCCGTCTGTCTATTTGTCGTGTTCTTGGTTGAAGTTGTTTTAAGCAAGCAGCAGCGCGCTTGATGTCAGGTTCAAGCAATTTCAATGCTCGTAGTGAGTGTTTTCACGGTGGAGAGTTTCACCATATGGGAATGCGCACTTTTAAATTTGTTTTTATGTATGTGTGAGTCCTTCTCGTGAGTGATGGCATCTCTCACACAGAGTTCAATCATCGGCCGGTCGCAAGTACACTCGGATAGATGCACAGCGCAAAAAGCACGCACGAGATACAGACACGGCAGCGAGTCTGTTTCTCTCCGGCTCTCCATGCATGCTAGTTGAGTAGGATGCATTCACTTGTCAGCTCAATAGCTTTGACTTATGACTTCAGCACTTAAATTTCAGTAGATTTATTTTCGTGCGGTTACTGTGCGATTGAAGAGGGAATCAAGGCTACTGATTCCGCTCTCCATTTTTCGTTTATTTTCATGGTGTGTTATACTTCCCACTTCTCCATGTCTATCGTGGCCGCTTAGCACCCTCAGGTTCGAGCCAGCGGAATCAGTGCTCCTCCTCGACAACATCTGCCTTATGGTCTTTGCTATCACTCCAAAATGAGATATCCGTGGAATCTTGACCACTGAACGAGTGGAAATTGAACAGAAAACACAAATTTCGAGAGTAGGAATGAAAATTTTCCTCATTCCCCCATTGCAGCCTCCTCGTTTTTTTCAAATTTTAGGAACCAGAGCAAAATAACGCCGGAGCAACTTCATTTCAGTAGCGTAGGGTACATATTCTTCACCAAATTTTGCTCATATCAAATCAAGAAACAAGAAATATTGGTCAAATACGTAAACATTGGACCCACACTGAAATGGACAAAAGAGTTTGAACAGTAATAGGTTTCGAGCCCTGGTCATGAGATTTCTCAATACTAATTGGATACTAGTGCTTTTTTCTATTTTTTTGATTGGATGGTACATCGGAAAAACACAATTTTTGCGGCCAAGGTTGAAAATCATGAACGATCTGTTAACCTAACGAAAATGCACTGATACGAGAAATTGGGATAGTCTAGTGATTGTTTTACGATAATTGGAGCGTCCATGGAAATGAAAGACGCAGAGAGCAGCCAGGATGACGATTCAGATGGAAACGACAGAGACAAACGAGCAGCACAAGGCTACCTCGACGGAGATGAGTAAGTAAATATTGCAATACAGGACCAAATTTCTGAAACTTTCTATTGGAGTCTTGTTTTTGAAGTTAGGTTCAGAGCTACAAACCACCGCCTGTTTCCCTGCTGCGTGACTTGTGCTAATCAATGACATTATCTCATTGCTTCATCAAAATTCTTCTCCAGATTGGTCTTTGGGTTGTTGTTTACGGAAACAGTAGTCAATCTGACTACCGTAATTTCGCACTTCAGACAAGTCACCCATTGGGCCAAGCTACGCCTTCAAGACTGGCATAGTTTTTTTTTTGCGATGGCGCCCAATGTCAACTCAGACACCCATATACAGTACATTGCTCTGTTTTGCCTGGTCAGTTTACTACACCGTAGTCCATTTCTCCACTTGTTCCCCCTCTTCGGATGTTTCCACAAGATAGCATCAGTACTGTTCCAACAATGAATGAATGAAAGTTCGCTGTAATTGATTCTGAAGTTGAAGTTATCATACCTTGCAGGCATCCGGCCCTCGTCTCGTCCTTGATTCTCCTATGGGTAGAGATGGCATATCGATGATTGGAGTCTAGCGCCGGCGCATCAGCATCAGTGCAGTGTATACGGTATAGTCGGGGGCTGAGAGGAAATGCGAGGTACTGTAAAGACTTCCACTGCTTAGACTTTGCTTCTCTGGGTTCTCTTCTTTCTTTCCTTGTTCTCACACCCGACCGCGACGTGCTCACCGCGACGCTTTGACCCAGCTCCATCTTTCCTCTCAGCCCCCGACTATAGCACATACTTTTGGTGAGTTAGCGTTTTACTCGAATTCTAGAACGCAAGATTTGAGTGGTGGTTCACGATACAGAAGGACAGTAATGTGCACTCTTTGAGGCTACAGTATTTACAGTAATCTCATCTTCGTTCTGGTGCTTTCTTTTTCTCGCTGTACGCTCTCGAGCACCAGAACCGTATCCTCCATCTTGTCCTCATCGATCCGTGGGGCTATGCAGAAAAGCTCGTTCCGAGAGGCCAGCAGGTAACATTTGTTCATCCAGGTACGTCTAAGTATGCGTGTGTCGCGTCTTACGGCGCGGAGTTGGTGATAAGAGAGAGGAGTGCGAGAAAGACACATTTAAACATATTAAAGTGTCACACTCATGTCTCTCTCCTCGTGATGCGTGGTATCGTAAATGTTCGAAAACGCGGATTTAACATGCAGATCATCTCTAGCAGGTGGAGGAGCTGGGATCAGCGGCCTCTGAGGCCGTTTATGTTCCAGCTTATGAAGTTGAGATGAGCTGGGACTATCGGAGCTGCCGGAAGTGGAGGTGGAGATGATGGCTTCTGTGTGGACTTGCATCTGCATGACGAGCAGGTGAATAGCTGCGCACGGATGCGGCTGCAGCAGACTTTGCGCAGGTGGTAGATCTGGATGAATCCCGGATCGAAGCGGTAGAATATGACGCGTATGACGTCCGGGTCGTCATAACCGAAAAGATTGATCCGGTAGGTGCTCGCAGTGTGAGCGGGGGTGGTGGACGACGTTGGCCCAGTGACAAATTTGACATGTGCCACCGACCTTGCCCGAAATCTACAAAAGACTTCGGCTGGTAGCGGGATTCGAACCATCATGGCACGTACCCATTTTTCACTGCGTTGGCCCGGCTGCTGGTGTTGCCGGGTTGGACGTAGACGCCTCGTCTGTGGGAGCCCCAAAATTTTTCTCACCAGGTACACCTTTGATTGAGAGGGAGAGACCAGGGCCATCACTCATTCCTACTTTCCGCGCCGACAAGCACGAAAAAGCCGTTGAGGCTATGGTCAAGACAGGGGCCGATCTGAAGGCTCTGAAGAGCACTGTACGCGCATCGAATGCACTGCTGGCGTCTCCTTCACTAGAGGTAGGAAGATGATTACAGAGAGAGAGAGAGAAAGAGAGAGAGAGAGAGAGAGAGAGAGAGAGAGAGAGAGAGAGAGAGAGAGAGAGAGAAAATTAAACTTCGAATAGTCCGTGCAAGCTACGCAACTCTGTCAACGGTAATATAGCTCTTTCAGTGAGAATCGTCTAAAACCTCAGCTACTTTAACAAAATTTCTCTACAGATCAGATCAGTGATGCGAGTTTGCTATTTCAGCTATCCAAAGTATGAAGGAGGAAAAGGAGAGGAGGAGGGGAGGAGAGAGAGAAGATGTAGTCGAAGAGCTTGGAAGAGAGAGAGAGAGAGAGAGAGAGAGAGAGAGAGAGAGAGAGAGAGAGAGAGAGGAGAGAGAGGACTACAGGCATACATGGTTCACACGTTAGTTGAACGATTGTCTGGAGCTTTGTTTCAGCATGAGGACAATAATTAAGTTGAACAACCATGTACCAACGTGCCTCATCGACTAATTTAGTTCTATAGAGGAAAGCCTTTTAAAGAGAGCAAGATTGAGCGGTTGCCCGAGTTCGGTAGGACTCTATGAACATGAGTCAAAGTGAGTTCTCATAACCGCTCTCGCAAGGATCTCAAATAGATACAGAAGCAGGTAGCATCATTACAGAAAAGGCGCGCGTAGTTCCTAAGGGTCAGAAGAGTTCAATCATTTCAAGCCAATAAGATGCGAAGAAAAAGTTACAGAGTAAATGCCGAAGTGAGTTCAAGAAAGTTCGATTTTGAGAAATTTAGAGATGGAGCGAGCAACAAGAGACCCCATGTCTTCCATACGAAAGCTTGTTCTCAGCGGAAAGAGATACGTCGAGAATATCTTGAGAAAGTTGTCTTGGTAGCGTTTGTCTTTCGTTGGGTGAGTTTCGGATGCTGATGTTCACTACAGCTTGGGTATACGGTAGACATGGCGCCTCCTACACAAGTAAACAGTTGAAAAGTGAACTAACGCTAACTTCGCCATGCTGCTCGCCTTTTCCTCTTCACTTCTTCTTCCTTCTCTGCTTCTTCTTCTTCTCACCACGCATAATCTCCGGATTACTATAAAAGTTTCCTTTTTCTCTAATTTATACGCCTAATATTTTCTCTTACTCTTTGCTTTCTTTAATTCCTTTCTCTAGCATAATCAAACGTGGAAAGCAACAAAAAATCATTGAACTATAGGATATGTCTCGCATAGATCGAAATTGAGATTTTCCGATGAAACCTCATCATTCTTGTAGAAGACAAAGAATGAAAAACTATGGATTCTTGAAAATGTTTGAAAAACAAAAAAGCCTGTGCTGCAGCTGGCCAGGATCGATGCGCCAGCGGTAGAGACGTCTGAAATAGAAACTCAGGTCCACCCAGATTACTGTCATACTTCGGCTACTGTAGTATTGCTGTTTTGGCTCAAATGTGATCACATGGAAGCTATGTTTTTGCATCACCTCAGTCGCTTCATTGTGTAGGATAGCTACTTTATGATTAGCTGGCAAATCTTTTCAAACTATGATTACCGTAAAGAGAGGGAGAGCGAGTGAGGAAATTGAGAGACAGAAGGTTTATTGATCGACTGTTGTCTCCTTCGCATCTCTTAATTTCTTCCCTCATTCGTCATACAGTAATCTGGAGCGTTCTGAGTGAGGGAGGGGAGTTACACATCTCCATCGGACTCGGTCAGGCCTACTGCAGAATTACAAGCTGCCTGCTTATTTCGACAGATCTGCTGCAGGCCTGCACTCTCGAGTTGCAGAATCGACCTGCACTAGTACAGGCCTGCAGGAGTTAAGAATGCAGGTTGTGTGCAGGCTGCAACTCTCCAGATTTCAGGCCTGCAGCAGATTGCAGGCCGCCTGCAGGTCGAAGTCAGGCAGGATGCAGGCCGACTGCAGGTCGAAGTGCAGGCCTGCATCCTGCCTGACTTCGACTTGCACTCTGGCTGCACGATTCTGACTGAGACAGTGAGTTGAGATGTCTCACAAAGTTAAAAGACAGAATCGAGAGAGTAAGAGATATTTGTGAATTCTCCAAACTGTTACAATTTTACTTTGTGAGTCTCAAAGACAAGCAAGTACAATTTCGGGTGGAGTAACATTTGACTTTCTTTTGTTTTTTTTAAATTTTGATGAACCTTGATCAAAAGAAGTTTCAATCGGTACATACGCAGCGGAAGTTCGGGGTGGTTCACATCTTTAATTCGAAACAGTGAATCAGCCGCTCGACTACTGTGAGGCGAGAGAGTGGAGAACACGAGAGACACAGAAGTCTAACGGGAATCAGTTCATGTACAGGTCTCTCTTTTTCTTTACTCTCTCACCTCACAAACCTGAGTAATTCGATACAATGATTCGAAATTGCTGACGAGGCTGAGTTCGTGCTTTATGACCAGTGAGTCTTACAATGCAGTCTAGAGACTTCAGCAGACCCTCACAATATTCCCACATAACTGCAAAAGAGAAGTGTCCAGGTGTGGAGTTGATCCAACGCCCCTACATGCCTCTCGAATCGGACTCTTCTCTTCATTCCTTCTCTCCTGAACTTATTTCGCAGATTTTAACGGGCTCAGAATGATCAGCTTGATAAGAGTTTTCAGAAAAGATATACCGTGTATCTGATTGCCATGTGAGAGAGAATCCGAAAGTACGGTAAGTGAAGGCCCATGACATTTTGGTACTGGATGGTGCTCTTGAACATATTATTTTATAAGTGTTCAAGAACCTAATTCGAGCTCGGAGAGGCTATACTCCAGCTGTGAAGAGGTCCTGACAAGCGAAGTTTGGTCTTTTTACAGTGCTGAGACAACCGTGCTCATGTACTGAGCTCGATCGGAGGAGAGCTAAAGGTAAATCATTCAGATCACGCGTATGTAAGAACTGTTCAAGAGCCTAAAATGAGCTTTATCGGAGATCTAGAGGAAGATCCAGGATTCGCCGTGAGGTCAACCCGAATATACGGTAAGTCTGCAAGATGGCTCAAGAAGATGGACCCAGGAACGAAAGATGTTCGGGTCTAGGAATGCGAAAAATGGTTGGGTGACTTGGCACGTGAGTTCTCAGGTTTTTGGATACTTCAGTCATTTTCCGGTGCGGAATTTCTGGAGAGAAAAAGGAAGAATGGCATGTTTTCACCTTTTCTATGCCTTTTCCGAAAAAAACACCTGTTGGACCCCCAGTATGTCGACCCTTTGGCACATCTTGAAATTTATGTGTCTGAAAAATACAGTCTCGACTTTGCGTGAGATAGGTTTTGGTTCCGAAGCCTGGCGATACGTTCACTTGAGCATAGAAGTTGTCGCATTGGAAGGGCAGGCACTCTTGGCAGAGATTTACACTGCCACGCTCGTTTCAGGAACAGCACAACTTTTTTTCATGGGTGGAATGCAACTGTCAGGACCTTGTTTTGAGTCATGATCATAACGGGCACGCTCGCTCCTGGACTCTTTTTTATAATTCAGAATGCAACTGACCGGACCATCTTTTGAGAGAAACTTGGCATGTTTTTCTCCGATTTCAGTCTATGTCAGAACTCTTTCTTCAAAAGCCCAAACGATAGCTGCCATGTATGATCATGGCTCATGACCCTCTTCTGCCTTTTCAGAGCTGTCAAGATCTCGAACACCCGAACAACAGCTGCGTAAGTATTTTAAATACTGGTTTTATTATTTTTTCATTTTATTTTTCATTTCTCTTTTTGTTTCCTTCTCCAAATCTTTCCATTTGGTTATTCCAAAAAGATTCATGTGAATAAGAAGCCCGCGATGAAAGTGGACGATGCGAGCAGTGATGGGCATGGAACGTACTGGTTTTGATTACTGAACATGAATTAGACGTCGTGGGCTCGATACTCCCAGCTGCCCGAAGTCTTTTGTGACTTTCCAGTAACGTTCCCTGCTCATCACTGCTCTAGACAGCTGTTCTCTTTCGTCTGCGCTCTCTTCTCACTCCCTTCCCCACACCTCTTTCATCGCGCGCCTAATTGACGTCACCACTTTCCTGCTATTCTGGCCGTTTTCTCTACACATTGTGACAGCCGTTCCGGTAAAGTCTACAAGAAATTTAGGGAAAGGGTGTTACTTTTTTTCTAAAGTAAGTAGCAATCATCGTGAAAGCTATTGGCTTTTCTGTTTTTCGTGTTCGAGAAATGAATGTTGGATGTAAAAATGAATTCTATTATTTACCTTGGTAGGGCAGCTACACGCCAGTTGCCTCATCACCAGCCGCTTTTCGCCCTGAATTTCGAAAATGAAATGAATACGGTTTAGAGATTCTAAATTCGAATGTGGAGCCTCTGCTTTTTTGCCCTATTTCGAAAGCTGAAAATGTTTGAATTTGGTGTCAAAGAGTCTAGTTTGATTTTTTTTTAATTGTGAAAGCATCACATGTAAAAAGGTTGAACCAGCAATCATTTTCCGGTTTGGTATTACTGTTTTTTTATGCCAAAGAACGCGATTTTCGAGAGCAAAAAATGTTTCTATTTTTCTGAACACAACTCTAAACCGCTGCGTATGATTGTCATTTGACGAATTCAACAGATATTTTCAGTAAAGATTATCAGCAAATTGAACAAATACCTACTTGCTCGCCTAGCTCCGGTCTTCATCACAAGTTCGTGTAGACTGGAATCATTGGTGAATTTGTTTCAAATAATGATTCAGCTCAAACTGTTTTTATCAGAAGCAAAGCCTAAAAAGTATTGTCTAAACTTTATCGAACAAAATTATAGAACAAAATTCAGTACTGTCAAAAAACATTATAAAGATAATCCATCTGCTACTCGTTGAGATGATTTCGCCCTGAAAAATGTTTGATTAATGTCATAGCTTGATATTGTTATGCTTATTAGTAGATAATAATGATTATTCATGCCTTTATTCAATTAAAAAAGTTTGATGACGCAACGAAATTTCAATCGATCATCGATTTTTACGCTCTCCGTCTTACGGTAGGGGGCGCATCATCAGGTCATACTCATGATTACAGTAAGAAAGCGTGGGAATTCGGCCGAATGAGAGAGCATCGTCGCTGCAGGGAGAATGAAAATAGAACCAACGTTATCAAAATAATATTATTATTATTAATAATAATAATTTTGAAGATAAGAAAAGAGTTTTATGTATTGACAAAAGGCGGCCACGCCACCGGGCGTCCAGCAGCAGCAGCAACAGGCGCCAGCTCTTCGAGCAGCCGCTGTGCTGGCTCCGGCGCAGGCTCAGGTACTTACTGATAGGGTTTCTAATTCAAGTACTCTTTCAAGTACTCGAAGATAGAAGCCATGTTTCCAGGATGAAACGCTTGAAATTAACGAGGATTGCATCAAATCAGTTCAAGTACTTGAATGAGTACTTGAAAAAGTATTTTAATTAGGAACCCTACTTACTAACGCTTGACGCGCATTCTAGCTCACTTATCTATCTAGCGCTCATCACTTTTTCGCCCATTTCTCTAACACTTACTAGCACTTGCGATCTATTGTTCATCGCTTTATTCCGCTGACTAGCTCTTCTGCTTACTCGATCTAGCGCTTCTCACATTCTCGTCTATCTCTCTAACGTCCACTAGCGTGTTCGTTCTAACGCGAACTAACGCTACCGCTGAATCGCTCTAACCAGCGCTCTTGCTTGAACATATCTCTCTAGCGCTCACTAGCGTTTCTACTCAGACGCGAACTAACGATTTCACCGCTGAATCACTCCAACTAGCGTTTCAGCTTTAGCGCGTACTAAATGTGTGCGTAGTAATAACCAACACTGAAGTGAATCTCAGAGGCAAGCAAAGTTACAAGAGACAGAAGAGTTGAGAAGATGACTAGCTACTACGAGAGTTGCAGAAGAAAAGAAGAAGAGAAGAAGAATTCAGAGGCAGCGCTCTAAGCTAAAAATGGCTCGAAACAGAGTCCTGATAATGGACTCTGCAATCCTGGTCGTCTAAGAGGGGCGTTAGTGGTGTATGCTGGAGGAGAGAGAATTACAGATCATTAGAGAGTAGATTACAGAGACTTGGAAGCCGGAATAAAGATAACAGAGCACACAAAAGACTAAACTATACATTAGAGCGGAGAGTGTTGTTTGTTTGTGAGTCTGCCTTTGTGTCCGTGACTGTCTGAGATACCCCCATCTCTCTCTCTCTCTCCATCTTTTCTCACTCTCTTAGTTAATTCACTCTCTCTCTCTCCCTCTCACGATGAGAGATGCGACAAAGATCGAGAACTCTACGATAATCAATGTTACAGTACGAGAATTTGGAGTGGTCGGTTTGACTGTCTCCCTATGTGTCCGGGACTCTCTTTCCATCTCTCTCTTTCTACCTGAGATCGACTATCTCTCTCTCCCTCTCACGATGAGAGATGTGATAAAGATCGAGAAGTCTACGATAATCAATGTTACAGTACGATAATTCAGAGTGGTCAGTTTGCCTGTCTGCCTATGTGTCCATCACTCTCTTTCATTCTCTATCACCTTTTCTCTCTCCCTCCAGCCACCTCTAATTTTAATTCTAATTCTCTTCTCCGAAAGACATTGGAGAATGCTACCGTGGAGTAATGAAATAGTAAAAAGATGTTTTTGAGAGGAACATAAGAGGAGAAGGGGAGAAAATTGCGACAAGTTGAGTGGACGGGAAGGAGAGAACTTGGTGAGAAAAAGATGCGTGGATGGGGAGAAGGAGAGCGATAAATAGACAGATAGATGATGGATAGATAAATTGGGAGAGGGGGGGGGGGAGAAAGAAATCACTCACTATTGGGAGGCGGGGCTTCCAACCCCTGCTAGCTTCGCACGGCCCTCTACGCTCCTGAAGATGTGAATTATTACTCTTTTTTCTTCTCTCTTTTCTTCTTCACCGTTTCAGAGAGAAAGCTTGATAAGATCTGTCTGTCTTTTTTTCTGTCAGTCTGTTACAAAGCCCTGTAGTGAGCATCTGTCTGTCTGTTTGTCTGTCTGTACGTTATTTCGGTAGCGAGTGTCCATCTCTCTGACTACCGAGATTTCTTCTTTTGCACTAGTCATCAGTTTTCACAGCCTGACAAAAACGCCAAATCAACGAAACGTGTTGTTAGGAAGTAGTAAGTTGAAGCCAGTACACAGAATATAATGTCCGAGAATTCAAGAATCCTGACTCAGGAAGTGGAACAGTATTCAGCATTTGTTCATGAAGTGAACGCCATAGAAGACCAAGATGAAAGAAATACGCTATGAATGATAATACTGAAAAACATGATTAAAGTGTAAATTAGACTACTGTAGAAGGTCTTTCTGAAATGAATTAAAAATTCTATTTGATGAAATGCAGGGACGCTTCGCGCCGGTACTGGCTTCGAGCATTGATGGCGCCGGCTCGCGCACCAATCTCTCTGCGGCTTCCTACAAAGTCTGGAACAAGTATAAACGCTTGAGCAATTCCATCGCGAGCACAACCGTGAGTTTTCACAAAGGAAAATAGAGTTCATACATGGGCAGACATCGTTCCAAAGCTTCCAAAAAGGGTCATGACTCATGATACAGCCTTAAACAGAGTGAAAGCGTGTCATCAGAAGCTGCATATGAATCAAAAGAGGGTCCTGACAATTGAAATTTGGAATCCGAAAAGAGGTTGTGACGTTCTTGGAACGACAGTGCCCATGTATGATAGAGTTGTAAACTTGTAGAGATGTATAAATGAGCATACAGCCGCGTAACGGCAAAATTACGTACCTAATGCTACTGTAGGCCAGCTACTTTCGCTCATAAAGAGTACAATGAAATCTACTGTAGTAGAGTTTATCTGGATTTCGATTATGTAGGCAAGCTTTTTCTTGATGGCCTTGAGAGTACATGCGTATCCATGTTCATACTTTGAGTAGTCTGTCAGAACTACGTACTCTAGCTACAGTAGAATAGCTATTTCTGTAAGACTCGCCTGAAAGCCAAGCTACTTTCACGACACTTTGCCGATAATCAATGACATAGCTGACATAGCTTTGTGAACTATCGCAAAATTTCCTACTATCAGGGAGCGCATATCCGGATCCTCACAAGTCAGTTGGATGACTTTGAGTTCATTCTCCGCGTTTGCCGCGCTGGCCAGGCTGCCCACGCGCCGTACACGGTAAGCACGAGATGAACGATTCTCTCTCACTAGTCAATCTCTTCCAAATTCAATAATCTGCAGTACGCACATTCCGTTCTATCTCTATGTATTTGTTCTCTCTCACTCAGTTCCCGAATACGAGTAATCTGGAAACGTTAAAGCGTCATGGGTGGTTTAGCAATTTTCCGACTTCACTGGTGGTCTTTTCATTTTCGAGCATCGTTGGTGGCATGTGAACCTTGATCACCATGGGTGATCTGTTAAACATCAAACACCATGGGTGGCCCTCTATCCATAGAACATCGTGGGTGGCTTGTCACCTACATTAAAATACTGGGGGGGGTCTGTTAGATATGAAACGACATGGGTGATCTCAAAGTCGATAATACACACCTAGGCGGCCGTGAATGCGGCGCTTGCAGCCATCCAGGCAGCAAATGATGGCCAGCGTGCCCTGCTGGCCATCTTGGGCCAGCTCAAGGGCAATGGTTTCGCCCGCGGAGGCATGGATCCCGCTCTTCACGCGCTCATCGGCGACTTCAAGTAAGCGAGAGAGAGAGAGAGAGAGAGAGAGAGAGAGAGAGAGAGAGATAGCCTATCCCCCATAGAAAGATAGAGATAAAAAGAGAGAAACATAGGCAGGCAGGCGTACCGTGTGAATTCGGAGAGAGAGCTCATCTCAATGTCTCAAATTCAGTGACGATGAGCACGAAACGAAGATTCGTGAGACGCTCGCCGCTGCCAAGACGGCGTTCGACGATCTGATGAGCTCTCTGGCGCGCGCCGGCGCTCTGCCCGCCTGGACGCCGCGGAAGATCCGCATAGCTCGCCGCCGCCTCGTGCGCGGATGAAGCGAGCAGCAGGCCTCCCTCCTCTCTCTCTCTGACTCTCTATCTCTCTATCTCTCTTCAAAAATTTATCATATCACAGTAATTTATAATCCATCTCTTCTCAATTCCCATTTCTATATTTTGTAAAATGAGTCTATGCCAAAATCTCTTCAACAATCCTATAATCCTATCCTATCATAGTAATCCATAATTAAAAATTCATCTCTACTCAATTCTCTCTCTAATTTGTAAAATTATCCAATGAAAAAAGCTCTATATTTTTTTCTCATCTCCGCTCTTGTCGTGTAGTGTCCCTCTTTTGTCACTCTCAACTATAATCCTTTTTTGTAACTCCTCTTTCAACTATTTCAAATAGGTTCAATAATGGCTGAGGAGAAGTGGAAGTAGAAAAAAGAAAAAATAAGAAGAAAAGAAGGAAAGAGAGCAAAACAAGTTGACAAGCTCTATAATAACCAATTCTATCATTAAAAAAATTGAAAAGATTCATTATAAAAGATCCGCTTATGAGAGAAGTCATATTTTTGTAGCTATCATCAAAGTTGTTTTCAATTCAGTTCTCACCCTATTTAGCGTATCCTTGTTGTAATCAAAACTTAGGCCGCCATCATCAAGCTATTGTTAGTTGATACCAATACCTATCCATTTTTCTTGTTATTTAGTGGCGCTCTCTTTGTCAATCTCAATTATACTTCTTTTTCCTCCACACGTTAAGCAAGCTATTGTAAAGATATATTTTCTGCTAGGATACTCTGAACATTTATAATTTTGAGATCACTTGTCTTGTAGATTTAAGGTAGAATATCGAGTGCGTGTATGTTTGTGTGTGTGAGAGAGATAACTTTTCACATGCTTTGTAGATTATCTAGAATTCTGAGTGTGTGTTCGTGCGATAGAGATAGCTCATCACGGTCCTACAAGGCTCAAGCATGAGAATTGAAGTATTGTCCAGCGTGTTTTCACGCCTTGACAATGCTTCAAATACAAGGGTCACCTTGTTACAAGCAAACTATGTATTTCTGCTTGAGCCCTGTAGGAGTGCCGCCTGGACGGATTCTGTTCGACTCGAACAGTATCAGTCTTGAGCAGTTTTGTTTTCCGAGCCATCGGTTTTCAGTTATCCGCACGTCGGAACTACCGTAATCCAATGAAAATTGGAAATACGGATAACTGAATATAACCAAACGACCAAACATATCATTGTTTTTGCGACTTTCACATATTTTGGCTATGCTGAGTCGAGTTCGAGCAATCGGATTCGTTCTCCAACAACCAATACCGCAGAGCCAGAATATTCGAAATTCGCAAACACATTGATTTTATCAGCGGAAAAGGCTTCCTGTTCGAAGCTTTTCGAGCTGATTGTCACACCTTTTTCAGTTTTTCAATGCAAATTGGAAAACTGGAAAATGATCAGTAAGGCTACGCAAAAAAGAATTCATACTATGATTTCGATCTTCGGACTCATACCATGAATTCTCTACTCCAGGAACTATGAGTACTCGGTGTGAACTAAGTGAGCAGTTGATTTCATTAATTTCTGGGCAAAATAACTTCGCACCTCCGGGTGATTCGCTTTTAGTCATAGATTATTTTGTCCAGAAATGGTAGAATCAACTGCTCAAGTCATTCAATCCACGTCAAAAGCATAGCGTTTGTGCATCCTACAACGACTATCGGAGGCTTCGCAACTGCTTTTCCGAACGAAAGTGCAGATGGGAATTGGTTCGTGATACTTTTTTTCATTTGAGAGAGATGGAGAGAGGTAGAGAGAGAGAGTGAGCTAAAAACGTGGGCAAGCGCAAAAGAGTGAGCGAGCTAGTGGAGAGAGCACCAGCGAGCGAGCGAGCGAAAGAGCGAGAAGAAGCTAGGGGAAGAGCGAAAGAGTGAGCGAGCTGGTGGAGAGAGCACCAGCGAGCGAAAGCATGGCGGAAAGGAAGAGGGAGAGTGAAAGAGAGAGGAAAAGAGCGAGCGAGCGAGTGGAGAGAGCACGAGCGGGCGAGCTGAAGAGCGAGAAAAAGCGAGGGGGAGAGAGTAAGCGAGAGACGGCGAGGATGAGGGTGAAAAGGCGAGGGGGAGAGCAAAAGAGCGAGCGAGCTGGTGGAGAGAGCACCAGCGAGCGAGCGAGCGAAAGAGCGCGGGGGAGAGAGTAAGCGAGAGACGGCGAGGATAAGGGTGAAAAGGCGAGGTAATTTTTTTCTCGTGCAGGGTGGGTGGGTGGCACGCGAAGTTTGATGAAAAGAGCAGTAGAATGGTTGTTCTGGAAGTAATGCCCAGGACAACTGATGGAAATCAGTTCGGAAAAGGAGATGAATGAGAAAGTTAGAATTTTTTAAAGATAAGGGTGGGTGTGTGGAAAGTGAAGCTTAGTGATAAGCAGCAGTAGAATGATTGTCCTGGAAGTAATACCCAGGACAACGGTGAGAAATCAGTTTGGAAGAGCAGATGGATGGTGAAATTCGAAATAGTTTTTTCCACGTGCAGGGTGGGTGGGTGGCACGCGGAGTTTAATGATAATAAACAAAAGGATTGTTTTCCTGGAACTAATCCCCCAGGAAAACAGTGAGAAATCAGTTTGAAAGAGTAAAAGGATGGTGAAATTCGAAATAGTTTTTTTCACGTGCAGGGTGGGTGGGTGGCACGCGGAGTTTAATGATAATAAACAAAAGGATTGTTTTCCTGGAACTAATCCCCCAGGAAAACAGTGAGAAATCAGTTTGAAAGAGTAAAAGGATGGTGAAATTCGAAATAGTTTTTTTCACGTGCAGGGTGGGTGGGTGGCACGCGGAGTTTAATGATAATAAACAAAAGGATTGTTTTCCTGGAACTAATCCCCCAGGAAAACAGTGAGAAATCAGTTTGAAAGAATAAAAGGATGGTGAAATTCGAAATAGTTTTTTTCACGTGCAGGGTGGGTGGGTGGCACGCGGAGTTTAATGATAATAAACAGTAAGAAATCTGTGTGGAAGAGTATAGGGACGGTGAAATTCGAAATAGTTCTTTTAGAGTGAAGGGTGGTTGGCGGTGAGTGAAGCTTAGTGATAAACAATAAACAACAGTAGAATGGTTGTCCTGGAAGTAATACCCAGGACAACGGTAAGAAATCAGTTTGGAAGAGCGAGCGAGCTGGTGGAGAGAGCACGAGCAAGCGAGCAAAAGAGAGTAAGTGACAGAGAGGGCAAAAGACGTGGAGCTAAGTGAGCGGTAAAAGGGTTATTCTGGATTTCATCCCCAGAATAACAGTGAGAAATCAGATTGGAAGAAGTAGCTAAAAGAGAAAGTTCGAAAATGTTTCTTATTGAGAAGGGTAGGTGGGCGGTACGTGAAGTTAAGTGTTAGGTCCAGGTAAGTAAGAACGACGGGTGGGAAGAGTTGTACAATGAAAGCTTTCGTGGAGACTCGTTGAGTCATCGACACATGCTGTTCTACACATTACTCTCAAGGCAGTGATGAGGTCTAAGGAACAGATCAGCGTGGGACGCCAACGTTCCGTCTGTCTATTTGTCGTGTTCTTGGTTGAAGTTGTTTTAAGCAAGCAGCAGCGCGCTTGATGTCAGGTTCAAGCAATTTCAATGCTCGTAGTGAGTGTTTTCACGGTGGAGAGTTTCACCATATGGGAATGCGCACTTTTAAATTTGTTTTTATGTATGTGTGAGTCCTTCTCGTGAGTGATGGCATCTCTCACACAGAGTTCAATCATCGGCCGGTCGCAAGTACACTCGGATAGATGCACAGCGCAAAAAGCACGCACGAGATACAGACACGGCAGCGAGTCTGTTTCTCTCCGGCTCTCCATGCATGCTAGTTGAGTAGGATGCATTCACTTGTCAGCTCAATAGCTTTGACTTATGACTTCAGCACTTAAATTTCAGTAGATTTATTTTCGTGCGGTTACTGTGCGATTGAAGAGGGAATCAAGGCTACTGATT
Organism: Hololepta plana; assembly: GCA_963695495.1. Classification (NCBI taxonomy): domain Eukaryota; kingdom Metazoa; phylum Arthropoda; class Insecta; order Coleoptera; family Histeridae; genus Hololepta; species Hololepta plana. The sequence continues at coordinate 11,919 of CAVOJK010000144.1, read as the reverse complement.
CCGCTCTCCATTTTTCGTTTATTTTCATGGTGTGTTATACTTCCCACTTCTCCATGTCTATCGTGGCCGCTTAGCACCCTCAGGTTCGAGCCAGCGGAATCAGTGCTCCTCCTCGACAACATCTGCCTTATGGTCTTTGCTATCACTCCAAAATGAGATATCCGTGGAATCTTGACCACTGAACGAGTGGAAATTGAACAGAAAACACAAATTTCGAGAGTAGGAATGAAAATTTTCCTCATTCCCCCATTGCAGCCTCCTCGTTTTTTTCAAATTTTAGGAACCAGAGCAAAATAACGCCGGAGCAACTTCATTTCAGTAGCGTAGGGTACATATTCTTCACCAAATTTTGCTCATATCAAATCAAGAAACAAGAAATATTGGTCAAATACGTAAACATTGGACCCACACTGAAATGGACAAAAGAGTTTGAACAGTAATAGGTTTCGAGCCCTGGTCATGAGATTTCTCAATACTAATTGGATACTAGTGCTTTTTTCTATTTTTTTGATTGGATGGTACATCGGAAAAACACAATTTTTGCGGCCAAGGTTGAAAATCATGAACGATCTGTTAACCTAACGAAAATGCACTGATACGAGAAATTGGGATAGTCTAGTGATTGTTTTACGATAATTGGAGCGTCCATGGAAATGAAAGACGCAGAGAGCAGCCAGGATGACGATTCAGATGGAAACGACAGAGACAAACGAGCAGCACAAGGCTACCTCGACGGAGATGAGTAAGTAAATATTGCAATACAGGACCAAATTTCTGAAACTTTCTATTGGAGTCTTGTTTTTGAAGTTAGGTTCAGAGCTACAAACCACCGCCTGTTTCCCTGCTGCGTGACTTGTGCTAATCAATGACATTATCTCATTGCTTCATCAAAATTCTTCTCCAGATTGGTCTTTGGGTTGTTGTTTACGGAAACAGTAGTCAATCTGACTACCGTAATTTCGCACTTCAGACAAGTCACCCATTGGGCCAAGCTACGCCTTCAAGACTGGCATAGTTTTTTTTTGCGATGGCGCCCAATGTCAACTCAGACACCCATATACAGTACATTGCTCTGTTTTGCCTGGTCAGTTTACTACACCGTAGTCCATTTCTCCACTTGTTCCCCCTCTTCGGATGTTTCCACAAGATAGCATCAGTACTGTTCCAACAATGAATGAATGAAAGTTCGCTGTAATTGATTCTGAAGTTGAAGTTATCATACCTTGCAGGCATCCGGCCCTCGTCTCGTCCTTGATTCTCCTATGGGTAGAGATGGCATATCGATGATTGGAGTCTAGCGCCGGCGCATCAGCATCAGTGCAGTGTATACGGTATAGTCGGGGGCTGAGAGGAAATGCGAGGTACTGTAAAGACTTCCACTGCTTAGACTTTGCTTCTCTGGGTTCTCTTCTTTCTTTCCTTGTTCTCACACCCGACCGCGACGTGCTCACCGCGACGCTTTGACCCAGCTCCATCTTTCCTCTCAGCCCCCGACTATAGCACATACTTTTGGTGAGTTAGCGTTTTACTCGAATTCTAGAACGCAAGATTTGAGTGGTGGTTCACGATACAGAAGGACAGTAATGTGCACTCTTTGAGGCTACAGTATTTACAGTAATCTCATCTTCGTTCTGGTGCTTTCTTTTTCTCGCTGTACGCTCTCGAGCACCAGAACCGTATCCTCCATCTTGTCCTCATCGATCCGTGGGGCTATGCAGAAAAGCTCGTTCCGAGAGGCCAGCAGGTAACATTTGTTTATCCAGGTACGTCTAAGTATGCGTGTGTCGCGTCTTACGGCGCGGAGTTGGTGATAAGAGAGAGGAGTGCGAGAAAGACACATTTAAACATATTAAAGTGTCACACTCATGTCTCTCTCCTCGTGATGCGTGGTATCGTAAATGTTCGAAAACGCGGATTTAACATGCAGATCATCTCTAGCAGGTGGAGGAGCTGGGATCAGCGGCCTCTGAGGCCGTTTATGTTCCAGCTTATGAAGTTGAGATGAGCTGGGACTATCGGAGCTGCCGGAAGTGGAGGTGGAGATGATGGCTTCTGTGTGGACTTGCATCTGCATGACGAGCAGGTGAATAGCTGCGCACGGATGCGGCTGCAGCAGACTTTGCGCAGGTGGTAGATCTGGATGAATCCCGGATCGAAGCGGTAGAATATGACGCGTATGACGTCCGGGTCGTCATAACCGAAAAGATTGATCCGGTAGGTGCTCGCAGTGTGAGCGGGGGTGGTGGACGACGTTGGCCCAGTGACAAATTTGACATGTGCCACCGACCTTGCCCGAAATCTACAAAAGACTTCGGCTGGTAGCGGGATTCGAACCATCATGGCACGTACCCATTTTTCACTGCGTTGGCCCGGCTGCTGGTGTTGCCGGGTTGGACGTAGACGCCTCGTCTGTGGGAGCCCCAAAATTTTTCTCACCAGGTACACCTTTGATTGAGAGGGAGAGACCAGGGCCATCACTCATTCCTACTTTCCGCGCCGACAAGCACGAAAAAGCCGTTGAGGCTATGGTCAAGACAGGGGCCGATCTGAAGGCTCTGAAGAGCACTGTACGCGCATCGAATGCACTGCTGGCGTCTCCTTCACTAGAGGTAGGAAGATGATTACAGAGAGAGAGAGAGAGAAAGAGAGAGAGAGAGAGAGAGAGAGAGAGAGAGAGAGAGAGAGAGAGAAAATTAAACTTCGAATAGTCCGTGCAAGCTACGCAACTCTGTCAACGGTATTACTGAGGGCCGGATTATCTTTTTGCGCCCACTCTATACAGCGCAATTTCAAAGCTCCTAGAGCGGTCATTTTCTATGAAAAAGTGCCACATAAAACAGCATACTTGATGGAATTCCGCAAAAATTCAGGTAGGGTATCTGATAGGTACGGAGACTGAGTTCACATGGTCGCGATGGGGAGAAAATCCATTTTACCTGTTTTGAAGTTACGCTGTATAGTTTTGGCGCGAAAAGATGATTTTGCACTCAGTAATAATATAGCTCTTTCAGTGAGAATCGTCTAAAACCTCAGCTACTTTAACAAAATTTCTCTACAGATCAGATCAGTGATGCGAGTTTGCTATTTCAGCTATCCAAAGTATGAAGGAGGAAAAGGAGAGGAGGAGGGGAGGAGAGAGAGAAGATGTAGTCGAAGAGCTTGGAAGAGAGAGAGAGAGAGAGAGAGAGAGAGAGAGAGAGAGAGAGGAGAGAGAGGACTACAGGCATACATGGTTCACACGTTAGTTGAACGATTGTCTGGAGCTTTGTTTCAGCATGAGGACAATAATTAAGTTGAACAACCATGTACCAACGTGCCTCATCGACTAATTTAGTTCTATAGAGGAAAGCCTTTTAAAGAGAGCAAGATTGAGCGGTTGCCCGAGTTCGGTAGGACTCTATGAACATGAGTCAAAGTGAGTTCTCATAACCGCTCTCGCAAGGATCTCAAATAGATACAGAAGCAGGTAGCATCATTACAGAAAAGGCGCGCGTAGTTCCCAAGGGTCAGAAGAGTTCAATCATTTCAAGCCAATAAGATGCGAAGAAAAAGTTACAGAGTAAATGCCGAAGTGAGTTCAAGAAAGTTCGATTTTGAGAAATTTAGAGATGGAGCGAGCAACAAGAGACCCCATGTCTTCCATACGAAAGCTTGTTCTCAGCGGAAAGAGATACGTCGAGAATATCTTGAGAAAGTTGTCTTGGTAGCGTTTGTCTTTCGTTGGGTGAGTTTCGGATGCTGATGTTCACTACAGCTTGGGTATACGGTAGACATGGCGCCTCCTACACAAGTAAACAGTTGAAAAGTGAACTAACGCTAACTTCGCCATGCTGCTCGCCTTTTCCTCTTCACTTCTTCTTCCTTCTCTGCTTCTTCTTCTTCTCACCACGCATAATCTCCGGATTACTATAAAAGTTTCCTTTTTCTCTAATTTATACGCCTAATATTTTCTCTTACTCTTTGCTTTCTTTAATTCCTTTCTCTAGCATAATCAAACGTGGAAAGCAACAAAAAATCATTGAACTATAGGATATGTCTCGCATAGATCGAAATTGAGATTTTCCGATGAAACCTCATCATTCTTGTAGAAGACAAAGAATGAAAAACTATGGATTCTTGAAAATGTTTGAAAAACAAAAAAGCCTGTGCTGCAGCTGGCCAGGATCGATGCGCCAGCGGTAGAGACGTCTGAAATAGAAACTCAGGTCCACCCAGATTACTGTCATACTTCGGCTACTGTAGTATTGCTGTTTTGGCTCAAATGTGATCACATGGAAGCTATGTTTTTGCATCACCTCAGTCGCTTCATTGTGTAGGATAGCTACTTTATGATTAGCTGGCAAATCTTTTCAAACTATGATTACCGTAAAGAGAGGGAGAGCGAGTGAGGAAATTGAGAGACAGAAGGTTTATTGATCGACTGTTGTCTCCTTCGCATCTCTTAATTTCTTCCCTCATTCGTCATACAGTAATCTGGAGCGTTCTGAGTGAGGGAGGGGAGTTACACATCTCCATCGGACTCGGTCAGGCCTACTGCAGAATTACAAGCTGCCTGCTTATTTCGACAGATCTGCTGCAGGCCTGCACTCTCGAGTTGCAGAATCGACCTGCACTAGTACAGGCCTGCAGGAGTTAAGAATGCAGGTTGTGTGCAGGCTGCAACTCTCCAGATTTCAGGCCTGCAGCAGATTGCAGGCCGCCTGCAGGTCGAAGTCAGGCAGGATGCAGGCCGACTGCAGGTCGAAGTGCAGGCCTGCATCCTGCCTGACTTCGACTTGCACTCTGGCTGCACGATTCTGACTGAGACAGTGAGTTGAGATGTCTCACAAAGTTAAAAGACAGAATCGAGAGAGTAAGAGATATTTGTGAATTCTCCAAACTGTTACAATTTTACTTTGTGAGTCTCAAAGACAAGCAAGTACAATTTCGGGTGGAGTAACATTTGACTTTCTTTTGTTTTTTTTAAATTTTGATGAACCTTGATCAAAAGAAGTTTCAATCGGTACATACGCAGCGGAAGTTCGGGGTGGTTCACATATTTAATTCGAAACAGTGAATCAGCCGCTCGACTACTGTGAGGCGAGAGAGTGGAGAACACGAGAGACACAGAAGTCTAACGGGAATCAGTTCATGTACAGGTCTCTCTTTTTCTTTACTCTCTCACCTCACAAACCTGAGTAATTCGATACAATGATTCGAAATTGCTGACGAGGCTGAGTTCGTGCTTTATGACCAGTGAGTCTTACAATGCAGTCTAGAGACTTCAGCAGACCCTCACAATATTCCCACATAACTGCAAAAGAGAAGTGTCCAGGTGTGGAGTTGATCCAACGCCCCTACATGCCTCTCGAATCGGACTCTTCTCTTCATTCCTTCTCTCCTGAACTTATTTCGCAGATTTTAACGGGCTCAGAATGATCAGCTTGATAAGAGTTTTCAGAAAAGATATACCGTGTATCTGATTGCCATGTGAGAGAGAATCCGAAAGTACGGTAAGTGAAGGCCCATGACATTTTGGTACTGGATGGTGCTCTTGAACATATTATTTTATAAGTGTTCAAGAACCTAATTCGAGCTCGGAGAGGCTATACTCCAGCTGTGAAGAGGTCCTGACAAGCGAAGTTTGGTCTTTTTACAGTGCTGAGACAACCGTGCTCATGTACTGAGCTCGATCGGAGGAGAGCTAAAGGTAAATCATTCAGATCACGCGTATGTAAGAACTGTTCAAGAGCCTAAAATGAGCTTTATCGGAGATCTAGAGGAAGATCCAGGATTCGCCGTGAGGTCAACCCGAATATACGGTAAGTCTGCAAGATGGCTCAAGAAGATGGACCCAGGAACGAAAGATGTTCGGGTCTAGGAATGCGAAAAATGGTTGGGTGACTTGGCACGTGAGTTCTCAGGTTTTTGGATACTTCAGTCATTTTCCGGTGCGGAATTTCTGGAGAGAAAAAGGAAGAATGGCATGTTTTCACCTTTTCTATGCCTTTTCCGAAAAAAACACCTGTTGGACCCCCAGTATGTCGACCCTTTGGCACATCTTGAAATTTATGTGTCTGAAAAATACAGTCTCGACTTTGCGTGAGATAGGTTTTGGTTCCGAAGCCTGGCGATACGTTCACTTGAGCATAGAAGTTGTCGCATTGGAAGGGCAGGCACTCTTGGCAGAGATTTACACTGCCACGCTCGTTTCAGGAACAGCACAACTTTTTTTCATGGGTGGAATGCAACTGTCAGGACCTTGTTTTGAGTCATGATCATAACGGGCACGCTCGCTCCTGGACTCTTTTTTATAATTCAGAATGCAACTGACCGGACCATCTTTTGAGAGAAACTTGGCATGTTTTTCTCCGATTTCAGTCTATGTCAGAACTCTTTCTTCAAAAGCCCAAACGATAGCTGCCATGTATGATCATGGCTCATGACCCTCTTCTGCCTTTTCAGAGCTGTCAAGATCTCGAACACCCGAACAACAGCTGCGTAAGTATTTTAAATACTGGTTTTATTATTTTTTCATTTTATTTTTCATTTCTCTTTTTGTTTCCTTCTCCAAATCTTTCCATTTGGTTATTCCAAAAAGATTCATGTGAATAAGAAGCCCGCGATGAAAGTGGACGATGCGAGCAGTGATGGGCATGGAACGTACTGGTTTTGATTACTGAACATGAATTAGACGTCGTGGGCTCGATACTCCCAGCTGCCCGAAGTCTTTTGTGACTTTCCAGTAACGTTCCCTGCTCATCACTGCTCTAGACAGCTGTTCTCTTTCGTCTGCGCTCTCTTCTCACTCCCTTCCCCACACCTCTTTCATCGCGCGCCTAATTGACGTCACCACTTTCCTGCTATTCTGGCCGTTTTCTCTACACATTGTGACAGCCGTTCCGGTAAAGTCTACAAGAAATTTAGGGAAAGGGTGTTACTTTTTTTCTAAAGTAAGTAGCAATCATCGTGAAAGCTATTGGCTTTTCTGTTTTTCGTGTTCGAGAAATGAATGTTGGATGTAAAAATGAATTCTATTATTTACCTTGGTAGGGCAGCTACACGCCAGTTGCCTCATCACCAGCCGCTTTTCGCCCTGAATTTCGAAAATGAAATGAATACGGTTTAGAGATTCTAAATTCGAATGTGGAGCCTCTGCTTTTTTGCCCTATTTCGAAAGCTGAAAATGTTTGAATTTGGTGTCAAAGAGTCTAGTTTGATTTTTTTTTAATTGTGAAAGCATCACATGTAAAAAGGTTGAACCAGCAATCATTTTCCGGTTTGGTATTACTGTTTTTTTATGCCAAAGAACGCGATTTTCGAGAGCAAAAAATGTTTCTATTTTTCTGAACACAACTCTAAACCGCTGCGTATGATTGTCATTTGACGAATTCAACAGATATTTTCAGTAAAGATTATCAGCAAATTGAACAAATACCTACTTGCTCGCCTAGCTCCGGTCTTCATCACAAGTTCGTGTAGACTGGAATCATTGGTGAATTTGTTTCAAATAATGATTCAGCTCAAACTGTTTTTATCAGAAGCAAAGCCTAAAAAGTATTGTCTAAACTTTATCGAACAAAATTATAGAACAAAATTCAGTACTGTCAAAAAACATTATAAAGATAATCCATCTGCTACTCGTTGAGATGATTTCGCCCTGAAAAATGTTTGATTAATGTCATAGCTTGATATTGTTATGCTTATTAGTAGATAATAATGATTATTCATGCCTTTATTCAATTAAAAAAGTTTGATGACGCAACGAAATTTCAATCGATCATCGATTTTTACGCTCTCCGTCTTACGGTAGGGGGCGCATCATCAGGTCATACTCATGATTACAGTAAGAAAGCGTGGGAATTCGGCCGAATGAGAGAGCATCGTCGCTGCAGGGAGAATGAAAATAGAACCAACGTTATCAAAATAATATTATTATTATTAATAATAATAATTTTGAAGATAAGAAAAGAGTTTTATGTATTGACAAAAGGCGGCCACGCCACCGGGCGTCCAGCAGCAGCAGCAACAGGCGCCAGCTCTTCGAGCAGCCGCTGTGCTGGCTCCGGCGCAGGCTCAGGTACTTACTGATAGGGTTTCTAATTCAAGTACTCTTTCAAGTACTCGAAGATAGAAGCCATGTTTCCAGGATGAAACGCTTGAAATTAACGAGGATTGCATCAAATCAGTTCAAGTACTTGAATGAGTACTTGAAAAAGTATTTTAATTAGGAACCCTACTTACTAACGCTTGACGCGCATTCTAGCTCACTTATCTATCTAGCGCTCATCACTTTTTCGCCCATTTCTCTAACACTTACTAGCACTTGCGATCTATTGTTCATCGCTTTATTCCGCTGACTAGCTCTTCTGCTTACTCGATCTAGCGCTTCTCACATTCTCGTCTATCTCTCTAACGTCCACTAGCGTGTTCGTTCTAACGCGAACTAACGCTACCGCTGAATCGCTCTAACCAGCGCTCTTGCTTGAACATATCTCTCTAGCGCTCACTAGCGTTTCTACTCAGACGCGAACTAACGATTTCACCGCTGAATCACTCCAACTAGCGTTTCAGCTTTAGCGCGTACTAAATGTGTGCGTAGTAATAACCAACACTGAAGTGAATCTCAGAGGCAAGCAAAGTTACAAGAGACAGAAGAGTTGAGAAGATGACTAGCTACTACGAGAGTTGCAGAAGAAAAGAAGAAGAGAAGAAGAATTCAGAGGCAGCGCTCTAAGCTAAAAATGGCTCGAAACAGAGTCCTGATAATGGACTCTGCAATCCTGGTCGTCTAAGAGGGGCGTTAGTGGTGTATGCTGGAGGAGAGAGAATTACAGATCATTAGAGAGTAGATTACAGAGACTTGGAAGCCGGAATAAAGATAACAGAGCACACAAAAGACTAAACTATACATTAGAGCGGAGAGTGTTGTTTGTTTGTGAGTCTGCCTTTGTGTCCGTGACTGTCTGAGATACCCCCATCTCTCTCTCTCTCTCCATCTTTTCTCACTCTCTTAGTTAATTCACTCTCTCTCTCTCCCTCTCACGATGAGAGATGCGACAAAGATCGAGAACTCTACGATAATCAATGTTACAGTACGAGAATTTGGAGTGGTCGGTTTGACTGTCTCCCTATGTGTCCGGGACTCTCTTTCCATCTCTCTCTTTCTACCTGAGATCGACTATCTCTCTCTCCCTCTCACGATGAGAGATGTGATAAAGATCGAGAAGTCTACGATAATCAATGTTACAGTACGATAATTCAGAGTGGTCAGTTTGCCTGTCTGCCTATGTGTCCATCACTCTCTTTCATTCTCTATCACCTTTTCTCTCTCCCTCCAGCCACCTCTAATTTTAATTCTAATTCTCTTCTCCGAAAGACATTGGAGAATGCTACCGTGGAGTAATGAAATAGTAAAAAGATGTTTTTGAGAGGAACATAAGAGGAGAAGGGGAGAAAATTGCGACAAGTTGAGTGGACGGGAAGGAGAGAACTTGGTGAGAAAAAGATGCGTGGATGGGGAGAAGGAGAGCGATAAATAGACAGATAGATGATGGATAGATAAATTGGGAGAGGGGGGGGGGAGAAAGAAATCACTCACTATTGGGAGGCGGGGCTTCCAACCCCTGCTAGCTTCGCACGGCCCTCTACGCTCCTGAAGATGTGAATTATTACTCTTTTTTCTTCTCTCTTTTCTTCTTCACCGTTTCAGAGAGAAAGCTTGATAAGATCTGTCTGTCTTTTTTTCTGTCAGTCTGTTACAAAGCCCTGTAGTGAGCATCTGTCTGTCTGTTTGTCTGTCTGTACGTTATTTCGGTAGCGAGTGTCCATCTCTCTGACTACCGAGATTTCTTCTTTTGCACTAGTCATCAGTTTTCACAGCCTGACAAAAACGCCAAATCAACGAAACGTGTTGTTAGGAAGTAGTAAGTTGAAGCCAGTACACAGAATATAATGTCCGAGAATTCAAGAATCCTGACTCAGGAAGTGGAACAGTATTCAGCATTTGTTCATGAAGTGAACGCCATAGAAGACCAAGATGAAAGAAATACGCTATGAATGATAATACTGAAAAACATGATTAAAGTGTAAATTAGACTACTGTAGAAGGTCTTTCTGAAATGAATTAAAAATTCTATTTGATGAAATGCAGGGACGCTTCGCGCCGGTACTGGCTTCGAGCATTGATGGCGCCGGCTCGCGCACCAATCTCTCTGCGGCTTCCTACAAAGTCTGGAACAAGTATAAACGCTTGAGCAATTCCATCGCGAGCACAACCGTGAGTTTTCACAAAGGAAAATAGAGTTCATACATGGGCAGACATCGTTCCAAAGCTTCCAAAAAGGGTCATGACTCATGATACAGCCTTAAACAGAGTGAAAGCGTGTCATCAGAAGCTGCATATGAATCAAAAGAGGGTCCTGACAATTGAAATTTGGAATCCGAAAAGAGGTTGTGACGTTCTTGGAACGACAGTGCCCATGTATGATAGAGTTGTAAACTTGTAGAGATGTATAAATGAGCATACAGCCGCGTAACGGCAAAATTACGTACCTAATGCTACTGTAGGCCAGCTACTTTCGCTCATAAAGAGTACAATGAAATCTACTGTAGTAGAGTTTATCTGGATTTCGATTATGTAGGCAAGCTTTTTCTTGATGGCCTTGAGAGTACATGCGTATCCATGTTCATACTTTGAGTAGTCTGTCAGAACTACGTACTCTAGCTACAGTAGAATAGCTATTTCTGTAAGACTCGCCTGAAAGCCAAGCTACTTTCACGACACTTTGCCGATAATCAATGACATAGCTGACATAGCTTTGTGAACTATCGCAAAATTTCCTACTATCAGGGAGCGCATATCCGGATCCTCACAAGTCAGTTGGATGACTTTGAGTTCATTCTCCGCGTTTGCCGCGCTGGCCAGGCTGCCCACGCGCCGTACACGGTAAGCACGAGATGAACGATTCTCTCTCACTAGTCAATCTCTTCCAAATTCAATAATCTGCAGTACGCACATTCCGTTCTATCTCTATGTATTTGTTCTCTCTCACTCAGTTCCCGAATACGAGTAATCTGGAAACGTTAAAGCGTCATGGGTGGTTTAGCAATTTTCCGACTTCACTGGTGGTCTTTTCATTTTCGAGCATCGTTGGTGGCATGTGAACCTTGATCACCATGGGTGATCTGTTAAACATCAAACACCATGGGTGGCCCTCTATCCATAGAACATCGTGGGTGGCTTGTCACCTACATTAAAATACTGGGGGGGGTCTGTTAGATATGAAACGACATGGGTGATCTCAAAGTCGATAATACACACCTAGGCGGCCGTGAATGCGGCGCTTGCAGCCATCCAGGCAGCAAATGATGGCCAGCGTGCCCTGCTGGCCATCTTGGGCCAGCTCAAGGGCAATGGTTTCGCCCGCGGAGGCATGGATCCCGCTCTTCACGCGCTCATCGGCGACTTCAAGTAAGCGAGAGAGAGAGAGAGAGAGAGAGAGAGAGAGAGAGAGAGAGATAGCCTATCCCCCATAGAAAGATAGAGATAAAAAGAGAGAAACATAGGCAGGCAGGCGTACCGTGTGAATTCGGAGAGAGAGCTCATCTCAATGTCTCAAATTCAGTGACGATGAGCACGAAACGAAGATTCGTGAGACGCTCGCCGCTGCCAAGACGGCGTTCGACGATCTGATGAGCTCTCTGGCGCGCGCCGGCGCTCTGCCCGCCTGGACGCCGCGGAAGATCCGCATAGCTCGCCGCCGCCTCGTGCGCGGATGAAGCGAGCAGCAGGCCTCCCTCCTCTCTCTCTCTGACTCTCTATCTCTCTATCTCTCTTCAAAAATTTATCATATCACAGTAATTTATAATCCATCTCTTCTCAATTCCCATTTCTATATTTTGTAAAATGAGTCTATGCCAAAATCTCTTCAACAATCC
>CAVOJK010000143.1:0-18919 GCA_963695495.1 Hololepta plana | reverse complement strand
ATGTGAGCGATAACTTCGGGATTGGTCCCGAAGCGATTACCGTGTTACGGTAATGAAGAGAAGCGAGGAGCTTCTCTCAATTGTCATCACTTCATTCTAGGTTCGCTTATCGTTTTCAGGACGTTGTTTCGCGTATTAAATTGTTTAAAATTGTTGGAATATTTCCATTTTTACACGTGCGAAAGGCACGTCTACGAGCGGCATGCAGAGCAGCGAAGAGGACGTCGAAGAAGAGGCAAAGCGACGACAGAGGGCGGTTTTCGGAGGCGACAAATGTGAGTATGACTTCAATTTTAGCAGAAACGACGTGTCATGTCTCACCGAGGGTCTTGGTAGAGCCACTCGACCGATTTTCAATATAAACTGGCAAGCGAGAGTCAGCCCAAACACCCGGAGGCTTGAAAGCGGTGAAGCTTCGTGGCGGGAGGACAGGCGTATGTCGAGGGAGGATCTCCCGTGGCTCCAGCAACGCGAGCATGGCGAGGAGGAAGATGAGTTTTCCCTTGGTACGAGATACCACAAAGGCACGAGGTGCACCGAGTTCCACGAGGTGGATTCGCGGAGTCAAACGCAGAGTGCGTGCGACGATGAGTCGGGTGAAGGACAGAGTGTCCCTAGCCTAGGAAGAGTCCAATTTCCCGTTTCTTCGGAGGCAACGGCGCGGCAGACAGTGATACTGTCTCACGGCGGATCGATGTGCAACTTCTACAGCGATGTTGGGATCAAGATCGGCACCAGCGAGACGAGGCATCAAGGAGGAACGAGCAGCGCGGACGCACGAGAGACGGCTGACATGTTCTCGAGGAGACAACCGGACAGTGTGTTTGGAGTCGGGAGTGGATCAGAAGGCGGCGTGAGAAGTTTTTCAAGGCTGGCGCCTGCGGAGTCGTCAAGACGATTCAGCAGCTACGGTGACGATGGGGCAAGAGGCAGATTGACGAATTCTCCGACGATTAGTGCGAGTGCACTTAGCAATGGTATCGCGCGCATTTATTCGTCTAGTTACCCGCGCCAGCCGGGCGTGAAGGAAGCTACAGGAGCGTTTGGCGTGTCGAGTCCAGCGACAAAGAGAATGAGATCTAGCGAAGATCGGGAGTCTCTGTTTCTAGTCGGCGGGCATCAGGATGTGGTTCCGCCATTTCTCGAAATGAGGAGGAGATGGCCTTTTTGGCAAGAGGCTGGCGCCTCACAATTCGCGTTATCGGTGATCAGAGACGGGCTAAGGGTCGACGTGGAAGACGGATTCTACGAAACTATCACGGAAGATTGGGCGGCTAATCGGCAGTCGACTATTCAGCATCAAGATTTTGTCTCATGCACAGTGCGTGATTGGATGAATGAAGGCATTCTTGAGGAGGTCAGGACTCAGAAGCAGTTTTTCTTCCCGCTCCACGTGGTGGAGGGCAAGAAATTACGTTTGATTCACGATTTGAGTAAACTGAATCGTTTTCTGTCTGTCCCCAAGTTCAAGTACGATGACATGACCACCATGTGGCCGTTATTGGAGCGAGATAGTTTCATCACTACTTGGGATATGGCCTCCGGGTATCATCACATTGGAATTCATGAGGACAGTCGTCACCTGCTGGGTGTAAAATGGAATCTGGATGGCGAGACTATCAGAGCTAGGGCGCTAGCGCTACCTTTCGGACTGTCGAGCGCGCCTTACGCGTTCACAAAAGTGTTTAGAGTACTAGTGAAACGCTGGAGGAGTATGGGTATAATGACAGCGCTCTATATTGATGATGGGATCATTATCGGAAGAACGGAGGATGAGTGTAAAGAAGCTACTGCCCAGGTACGCGCGGACCTCGAGAAGGCAGGCGTCAAGCTGGCCCACGAAAAGTGCCAGTGGCAGCCGTCGAAGATTGGCAAGTGGCTTGGATATGCGATTGACACGGAGATGGGCATCGTGGGTCCAACGAGAGAGAGGAGAGAGAAAGCGCTATCGCGCATCGAAAACTGTCTCAAAATCCGATCACCGACGCTGAAAGATCGACAGAGAGTGACCGGATCGATCGCCTCATGCCACGTGTGTGGTGGCGAAGAAGCAATTTTCCGGTCAAGAGCTTTAGCGAGAGAGTCAGCGAGAATGGAAGAGGAAGGCATCTGGAGATTGCCGTTGAAAGAGGAAGAGAGAGAAGAACTGAAGTATTGGAAGGTGGAGTTTACAGACGGCCTGACACGCTCCTTCGTGCAGGAGGCAGATGAGGAGCCGCCGGAGTTCGTCATCGAATCTGACGCGAGCGCAGTGGCAGCGGGCGCGATCTGCTTGAGGAGAGGTGAGGAAGTCGCCAGAACGGCGAGAAACTTCAGCGAAGAGGAAGCTAGAACCAGTAGCACGCAGAGGGAACTGCTAGCTATTTTGTTTGCGTTGCGATCTTTCGGTCATCGCCTAGCGAACAAGAGAGTTTTGATGAAAACGGACAGTCAGGCGGCAACGGCAATCTTACGTAGAGGCAGCATGAAGGAAGAGCTTCACAGCATCGCCAAGGAAGTCAAGCAGGTGGCAGCAGTGTATGGAGCAAGCCCGATGTTTCTGTGGATTCCGAGGGCGGAGAATGTACGCGCAGATCAGGTGAGTCGCGATTACGACCATGATGACTGGGCGGTGAAGGATTCAATAGTGAAAATCCTCGCCCGACGCTGGGGAGCGCCCGAAGCTGACATGTTCGCCGACGAGACTAACGCAAAGTGTACTGTATTCTTCTCCAGGCACGAAGTGCCGGGATGCACTGGCGTCGACGGCCTCGACACGCACGGATGGTGGACTCCAGGGCGGCTATTATGGTGCGTTCCCCCGCCTTATCTACTTGCATCAGTCATAAAGAAGGCAATGAACTGCAAATCGCGTATCATTCTGGGCTTCCCTTCTTGGGAAAGCGCCCCATTTTTCCCGCTTATCCGCTCACGGGGTACGTGGGCCACCTTCATAGTCGATAAAGTAGAATATGGCCCCGGAGCTTCCATTCTCGTACCGACTAGTAGCGGAGAGGGTCTCTTCGGCAGAGAGAAAACGGTGTCCGGCTTCACGTTCTGTCTCTGCGACTTCACACGGAACGATCCATGCGCGGCTCGCGCTTTGTAATTCTAGTCCAGCGATAAAGGGACCGTATCCCCAAGTTATCGCTGTTATTTCATAACTAGGGTTATACCGTATGGAGGGAACTTGTTCACGGAAGTAGGTATAATTGACTAGTTATGAAATGTGAGCGATAACTTCGGGATTGGTCCCGAAGCGATTACCGTGTTACGGTAATGAAGAGAAGCGAGGAGCTTCTCTCAATTGTCATCACTTCATTCTAGGTTCGCTTATCGTTTTCAGGCCCACCCGCCCACCCACGATAAGCGACGACGAGCCGCGCATCCGACGACGAGCAGAAGAAGGACGCGCATCATCGAGCACGGGCAAGCAGACGGAAGAAGACACCCGCCCCATACATCCTACCGTAACCACACCAAGCTTCGCCCCACTCTCGTTAGTTATTCCCTTCCACCTTTCACTAACATTAGTTTCTCGTGTTTATGTCTCTCATTACACTACGGTTGTTTGATCGCACCATGAGGCCTATATCTACGCCCCAATCCCTCCCCGTCCACAACGACCGCTCCAAATATTACACATACCTTGTAATTCAACAATTTTCCAATTTTTGTCAGTTGTTGGCGAAAGCACCCACTAGGGGTAAGCCTATCACACATAATGTGAATTGTATCACATACTCTGTATAACAATCGTTGATTGTCTTGGTCATCACACAAGTTTTGTGTTGTTATTGCGTGTACCAACGTCCAGCGATAAAGGGACCGTATCCCCAAGTTATCGCTGTTATTTCATAACTAGGGTTATACCGTATGGAGGGAACTTGTTCACGGAAGTAGGTATAATGGATTTTTATGAGTTCCGCATTGCGAACTGAAATGGCATTGCGCTTTTAAAAAGGCATTGCTTTTTTAAAAAAGCAATGCTTTTTTCAAAAGCGCAATGCGCATTGTTCTTTGCGCGGCTTCTCCTCGTCATTAGCAGTCTACAGACCGCGTATACTCGGTCAACCTCATCCTAATTCATGGCTCCTTGGTTCAGTGGTTGAGGCTCAGAGTCAGCGATCGAATTTTGAGAGTTCGAACTTTTCCTATGTCTTTTGTTTTTGCACCTTTTCACTCCACTTCAGAATCGATGAGTAACTGTGTTCAAATGAGAAGAACTGAAAAATCACATCTAGATCCTGACATCGTGGTAGAGCTCACTGCCAGGTAGGGCCTACATTAGATTTTCACGTGAACTGATTTGGAGAATTCTTCTCTCAGTTTCGGGAGGCCTTTAAGTAGAGACCGCAGATCCCGCCTTCTTTTCTCCTCTCCAAGAGAGCTAAAAATGGCGCCTCGATTTTCTCAACGACTATAATGAGAAAAGTTTTGAAAACTTGTATGAAGATACACTTTTGGATGAAGAATAGTGCCATCCTGAAGTTTTGCTGAAAAACATTTCCTAAGAGGAGAAATGATACGTTTTGCTTTCTCCATGCGTGGACAGTCCTGGACAGTGTCGAATTTACATACATCTTGTAGAGAAAAATTTTCTGCATCTCCCTGATCAATAAAATTCACCCCCGACAGCACCCTAAAAATTTGGCGTTAAAAAAACACAGATTTTACACGTGTTTGCATCGCCAGCTGGCAAGAACACGCTGTGAAGACAACCACATTGATTGTGTTAGGCCAGATATTCTACTCGTTATTCTACTAGTTTCATCTTTTACAGATACTCTACTAGTTTCATCTTTTGAGCTGTTTTTACGTCCGTTTCATCTGATTTGGTCATGTTATGACCATGTAAGAGAGAGAAAGAGGGAGAGAGACACAGAGAGAGAAAGCGGGAAAGATATTTGTATGCTCATCTTATGAGATTACGGTAGGTCTTGGGTTGCGGTATTTGAGGAGTGTGAGCTTCACAAAGAGAGATGGACACATGATGTGAATTGTACTTTGCTCGAAATAGTGATCTACACTCGGAAACCGTTTGCAAAAAAAATTTTCCCATTGGTGGAATTGAACTTGCGTTGTCTGTTCTGTAGGGCAAAAGTGTTCACCACTCGACCATTGCGCCATGGACGGAGGTATCATAGAGGGACTCTTGTCGTCAATAGGGGAAAGCGTCTCTCCGAGATGTGTTCTACATGGCGCTATTTTCCCATTGAAAAAGGGGGTGTTCGGAAGAGCTGGTTTTCCTGGAATTGCTCAGCGGGAAGTTGGTCTATCGAGTTGAATCGAGTGATTTGACGTATCGGAGCAGTAGAGGCGTGTTTCGAGTCTAATTTCGGCACTCGGAGAAAATATTCATGGAAGGGTCTGCGGTCTCTACCTATGAGTTATACGAGAATCTCTCTATCCCACTCTCGCTTTTTTCCTCTTCCTCACTTTTTCTCTCCTCTTTCTTCTCCCCTCTCTTTCTATCTCTCTTTTTTCTCACTCTCCTCTCTTTTTTCTCACTCTCCTCTCTCTTCTCTCTCTCTCTCTCTCTCTCTCACTCTCTTTCTCTCTTTCTCTATCTCGCTGATGGCCAGTTATATAAAACTAGACACCTTCCTACACAAACACCGTGTAGGGCTCTTGCCCTTTGTAATTCGAATCTTTTTGAAAAAAAGTATGAAAAATAACAAAAGCAAGCTTTTGCTTTTTCTCGGTAGAGCATTGCGCTCTTGAAAAAAGCATTGCTTTTTTAAAAGAGCATTGCTTTTTTAAAAAAGCAATGCTCTTTTCAAAAGCGCAATCCATTTCAGTTCGCAATGCGAAACTGCTTTCTCTATGGCGTTTCATTGCGCATTTCAACAAAAAAGCAATGCTTTTTTCCGGTCTCTATTCAGAAGCCGAAGTTTTCTCTTGAAAAAAGTTACGACATCAGAGTGGTCACAGAATCCGCAGCTGGCAACTTGAAATACAAAAAAAACCATCGATCAGTTGATTTATCATGTGTACAAACAATAAATTTTCTTGCAGAAGTGGTGAACACATTGAGAAACATAGTGAATTTTCATAGTGCAGTAACATAGTGAATTTTCCCACAGGAAAGCGGCGTGTATATTGCCAATCGAAGTGGATCAAACTGAAATGAATCCTCCATGAAAACTTTCTCACTTTTCTCGTTTTTACATCTCTTGTTTCGTTCTCCATTTCCAACGTTTCATTCTATGTGAATATTCCACTTGCTCGCTCAAGTGATAAACTTCCAAACTTTAGAATATGAGGAAGCATTGAGACAGTCTCTCCACTGAGGTTATTTCGGAATTTGATTGTTCTGCTAGCAAAAGTTATGGCAGATTTTGTGGTAATGAACAGAGTTTTGATTCCGAGTGAATTTTTTTACATGGTCCAGCACATTGATGATGCTTCACATCTGCACGGCACAATTTCAACAATGCGATACCCCCACACTTGTACATTTGGAGAATTTAAGTTTGTTTTGTATAAAAACTAGTTTGTAGAAGGGAGAGAATTTTTTCAGATGAGTAGACAGACACGAACCCGCACAAACAGTTCCTAAACTCATTAAATCATGAACAGGAACGAACAACAAATTTTTAATCATCGTTTTTTCGTACATTCATGAAGCAATCAACCGAGAATGCGAAAAATTTGATGAAATCCGCCGCGGTGTCTCGAACAATCGGTACGGAAATGAATGAGGAAGCGCGGCGTCTCATTCCACTCAGCCATTGGAATTGCTTTGTACAGATGCTTGAGATGCAGCCGTCTTCTGCAACAGAAATCTCTCAAGGAAGTCAAGGATGCATCACTCTATGTTATAGTTCTCTCCTGATATTAGTGTTTTAGAATCCGAATTGTGCTGCATCAGATACGCAGCCTTCTGTTCACTGCGCACGCCCTCTTAGGAAGAAAGACTGGTTTGTGCTCTCTATATAGTCGGCTGAGAGCCGTATGTCCAATTGCAGTCCACTCCAGACAGCGAAACGGCCGGTTCTCACAATGAGAGAAAGATTTCTACTTCGAGAACAGGAGGAAGGAAAACCGATTTTCATATTCACATTCAGAGCGAGGTAGACCGGTTTTTACATTGAAAGCAGAAGAAAGATCAACCGGTTTTCACACGAAGAGCAAGGGGAATGAGATATGAATCGGCCGTTTCCGTGTCTCAAGTGGGCTGCAATTGGACATACGGCTCTCGGCCGACTATACAGAGATCATGTCAGAGAGTGACTCGGAACCGAATGTGGAGTGCCAGACAGCCTAGATGACATATTAGAGTAAATGGAAGAGCGAATAGGACTCTGCTCACACCAGCACATCACATCCAAATTGCTAAAAACAATGAAATATTAGCACACCATCCAACCTCTCGGACGCATGTAGTTACTCAATTCCAGAGAGAGATAGTTAGTCTCTGTCGAAATATAATACTGTCTTGAAATAACTAAACGATTTGCGCGAAAACATGCAACTCTGCACACAACTTGCTTCAAACTGAATGGATGAGGTTCACTCTTTTTCTGAATGGTCAGGAATTCAGTGATCTACATTTCATCAGTTGCAACCGAAGTTCGGAATTGAACTCTAAGCGCGTTTCAGTGCCGAGTAATTCACATTACTTTGCGCTTCGCTACAGTATCTCGGTCTTTGATAGACCATTTCAGTTGCAGTTTTTTTGCGCAAATCGTCAAGCTATTTCATGACGGTATATTATGTTGATATGGTCAAATTCCAAGTAATCGGATGAACTGGAAGAGAACAAACTTGATTTCGCTTGGCTTTTCGCTTGAGAATGACAATGATGACGGCAATAATCACGATGACAACTACGAAGCTTCCAACTCCAATTCCAACATATGTCAATTTGGACAAACTGGCTTGCACCTTTAATTTATCCATGTTCGCGGAATGAAATTTAAGACATTTAAGACATTTAAGACATTTATCGGTTATGTAATGAAATTAATTCCCACTAATTCACAGTGATTAAACCTATGCTCTGGTCGACTAGCTCAAAAGATTTCGTCATTTGGGAACATCTCATTTGGGAGCTGAGATATTACGAGTTGCACAAATGTCAGGGCATCTCGTTCTGCGTCATTATGTGAAGTCTTCAGACTTTTGAAAAAAGCGACAAGAATTTCCAATCCAGTACTGTAAACGTAAACCAATACTATAAATTTTGTCCTACGTGGCACGTTTCACACAAGAAATCGCTGAACGAAATCTGAAATTGTGATCGATAGCAATTGCTCAAACTAAAAACTTGCAAAAATAAATAAACTCGCCTGTGGAGGTGTTGTTGGAGCGATTGTAGGTGGATCTGGCCCGGGCTCTTCTACTGCGTCGTTTATTTTAGGTGCTTCAAAGTCCTGAAATAAAAAAGCATAAGGGGTTGAACCTTTTTTATTTCCTGAGGATATCGTGTACCTGCCTATGGTTGGACTAGAGACGCATGTACAATCGCAGTCCACGCGGACCAAGGACCAAGCGTGAAGAAAATCAATTATGACTCCAATTCCCTAGAATCATGCTGTGATTAAGTTCCACTAACCCAAAAGTTTTTGGGACTACCGTATACTCCTACTGAGGTGAGGTGAACAAAACGAGCCTTCACAAGGATGTGCTCACCTCTCTCATACGATAACTCTCCAATTAATGGCAACGGAAAAACCACTCGGGTTACGGTAGCAACACTTTTGCGCTCACTACAAAAATTAAAGTGGGTTTTCCGTCACTATAAATCGGAAAGTTATCATACGAGGAAGGTAAGCATATCGTAGTTGCTACCCAAGAGAGGTACCTTTTTTATTTCCTGAGGATATCGTGTACCTGCCTATGGTTGGACTAGAGACGCATGTACAATCGCAGTCCACGCGGACCAAGGACCAAGCGTGAAGAAAATCAATTATGACTCCAATTCCCTAGAATCATGCTGTGATTAAGTTCCACTAACCCAAAAGTTTTTGGGACTACCGTATACTCCTACTGAGGTGAGGTGAACAAAACGAGCCTTCACAAGGATGTGCTCACCTCTCTCATACGATAACTCTCCAATTAATGGCAACGGAAAAACCACTCGGGTTACGGTAGCAACACTTTTGCGCTCACTACAAAAATTAAAGTGGTTTTTCCGTCACTATAAATCGGAAAGTTATCATACGAGGAAGGTAAGCATATCGTAGTTGCTACCCAAGAGAGGTATCGTCTGAACTATCACTCTGCTTTACCCAACGCTAAATAACGGAAAGCGCGCGATCGGACTCCACCCCAGTTTGGGTTGACGGTAGACCTCAGAAATTTTTTTGTTGGCCCAAGTTCTTCAGAAAAAACATCCCAGACGGTTTGAACCCCACCTGATTTTCTTCACGTCTGGTCCATTTGCGCAACTCGAACCGTTTTTGGAAAGGAAAGGAATTGCACACATGCTAAGACAATGATCAGCTCGAGCTCTAACTCTGATTGAATTTTTATCTCCATTAGTGATAACTGTGTTTTTAGCTAGAGTGCCACATCTGGTCAGATGGAACAAGTATTAGTGTTTCAGGATTTGAAACGTGGTGTGCTAGTCTTAACAGCGTCCTGCTTACTCGGTCCGTCTCATTGAAAAGACAGACTGGTGTGTTCTCTTCTCACACGACCTAGAGAGCATGTCCGGAGGTCACATGGAACCACCTGTGAAGTGTTAGACGGCTTGGATGACACGTTAGAGCGAGCTGAAAAGTGAATCGGACGCTGCTTTAGACCGGCACACCACGTTTTGGATTTTGAAACACTAATAGAGACGTAGACTAAAAGATCTGCTCTCACGGTCCTTGCTCTCTCAATTTCTTTCCGAGATGGGGAATTGACAATGAACGTGTGGCTCTGTGAGTGGGGCTTTTCTGATGGTTTCACTGATAAGTGATAAGCACGGATAGGTGCCCCCGGGACATGCGCATATATCTGCGGTGTTGATTCGGTGCCTTTCCGTGCCTTTCCGCCGCGCCAGGCAGCGGGATAGTCTTTTAACAAGGGAAGTATGCGACCACTTCCTAAAACTATGAAGAGTGACCTATCCCACGTGAAAAAGCGTGTGCTGTTTAGTATAAATCCACTCTCCAAAAGTGCTGAGTAGATCATTTTTGGGGGTTTTGAGCGTACCCCAAAATCCACTGCATTTTGGCTTGTCCCCCTGTGTTGAAGCTCTCGAAAAGAATCGAAATCTGCACTTTTTTGCTCTTTCGCAAAGAGGTCTCTTCTCTTCCTCTTCCAACATGGAAAAGTGGCGCAGTCGGTAAGAGGGTCGGTGCAGTAATCGTAAGTCCCGTGTTCGATTCCTGTCATTTTGAAAACTCTTTTGCAATTTCGATTTGTGGACTGTCAGTTATGGTAACAAGATTCATGCATGACAGAATATTGGTACGAGCGCCTGTCGATGAGAAACAATGGAAGAAAAGTTTTTGACATGTGTCTGGGCAGTGCCGAAATAAGGGCTCTGTGAAGCGGGAATTCTGAAATGGTGTCCTGGTGAAAACTTGAGATGGTGTTTCATACGCATTAGGGTCGGTGACAAGATCACATATGAACCACACCGCTGTAGAAAATGGATCATCAAGAAAAGAAATCATAGTGGGCAGAAAAGCGCAACTCCTAATGTGCCTACATCTTCAATACCTTCCAGGCGTTCGTGAAAGACTCTCACAAAAATGGAAAATAAAGCCTCCAAATCGAAAATGCAAAAGAATTTTCAAAATGACAGGAATCGAACACAGGACCTACGATTATTGCACCCACCCTCTTACCGACTGCGCCACTTTTCCATGTTGGAAGATGAACAGAAGAGACCTCTTTGCGAAAGAGCAAAAAAGAGCAGATTTCGATTTTTTTCGAGAGCTTCAACACAGGGGGACAAGCCAAAATGCAGTGGATTTTGGGGTACGCTCAAAACCCCCAAAAATGATCTACTCAGCACTTTTGGAGAGTGGATTTATACTAAACAGCACACGCTCTTTCACGTGGGATAGGTCACTCTTCATAATTTTAGGAAGTAGTCGCAAACTTCCCTTGTAAGCGGACTCGGAAATTGGAAAAGAGAAGAGAAGCCGGTATCTGTACCGTTTTCAGTGTTTTAGAGTGTTCCAAAGTGTACTTGTTACGAGTTGTTTCAAGTATCCTAGGGGAAAGTTTAAAGTATTGTACCGTCATGGAATAACTTGACGATTTGCGCAAAAAACTGCAATTGAAATGGTCAATCAAAGACGGAGTTACTGTATCGAAGCGCAAAGTGGTGTGAATTACTCGACACTGAAACTGGCTTAGAAGTCAATTTCGAATTTCAGTTGCAATGGATGCATTGTAGCTCTCTGAATTCCTGTACGTTGAGAAAATGATTCAACCTACTGATCTATTCAGTATGAAGCAAGTTGTGATTCGAGTTGCATGATTTTGCGCAAATCGTTTAGTTATTTCCAGACAGTATTATACAATTCGAGCCTAAAGTGTTACATCTGGAACTCTTGCGAAGCTCCGAGGCGGCGCAGTCCCATCTTGTGAAAAATAAAGAACAACGAATAATAAAACACACTTATGGCTAAGAAATCCAAACTGTTCAGAACTAGGAAAGTTGGGTGTATTCGGTTTTCTGAAAACCATACAATGCAATAATTGTGATCTTCGCAGAGCACTGCAACTGGAAATGGTAATGGAGTTGACTCGTGGAGATAGATCACCGACGAATCTGCAATTGAGGTTACGACATGGTCTCATTCTCTGCTCTCAGGGCATTCTTAAAGACAGACCCAAATATTGAAAAAGGAACCAAGACCTAAGGGACGTTAACCCTTAGGACATTTCATAGGTTTCAGGGTATTGTCGGAGGCGGGGGTGAGAAGTTCGACGCCATTTATTTATTTATTTATTTATTTATTTATTTATATACCATCTGTTGAGCTCTTCCACTATGTATTTAGACTTTGCTTCTCTGAGTTCTCTTCTGTGGGGGTTGTTCTCTCACCCGACCGCAACGCGCTCACCGCGCCGCTTTGACCCAGCTCTAACTTTCATCTCAGCCTATATAGTGATCCGGATAAACTTGGTGAAAAGTGCATCATAGCTGATGAATCCCTTTATACACACTCTGGACGAAAGCAGTGAATGATAAGTTCGTGTTTCAAAGATTGTACAACCTGAACCGTTTTTGGAGAGGGAAGGAATTTCACACATGCTATGACAATGACCAGCTCGAGCTCTATCTCTCATTAAATTTTTATCACCATTGGTGATAACTGGTTTTTGGCGCTAGAGCGCCAGACCTGGGCAAATGGAACAAGTAGAGACGCAGTCTATAAGATGTGTGCACGGTCTCTCCTCTCTCGGTCGTCGCTCTCTCATTCTTTTCCCGAGATGGTGTATTGAGTGGTGTATGGCTCTATGTGAATTAGCAGACAAATGGTTTGTACGCACTAGGGTGGCGAAAATTGTTAGCGTTAGTCGCATTCGCGCGCAATCGCGCATTGACGCTGCAATTTTACTGTACGCAGGATACATTTTCGTTACGCGCACTGCCTTAGAACTGTGTCACATTCTTAACTTCTACCGTATCTCGTTTGATTTTGAAAGGGAAATATATGAGTCTCCTCAAATCGCGCGCACGCGTCACAGCCGTATCCGTTTAATAAAAACAGTGAGAATTCGAGTACCGTAGTACGATTGCGTTGTTACGAACACTAGAATTGGCGACTATCGGCTAATTTTTTTCGCCACCCAGTACGCATCCTGCATTTACTACGACTGAGATGGTAAAATCTTTAAAGAAAACTCGGTTCTCATCAAAAAGAGAAGAGGAAAAAATTTCCGGGGGACCGAAAAATTTTCAGGTGACCATAAAATTTCCCGGAGACCAAAACCTTCATAGGGGACCCAAGAAGAACAATACGGTGGTCACAAACATTTACCTCATGATTTTTTCCTGAAATTTCTGCAACAGGTGGGTGAAAAAATAAATTATATTGATCAACATTGCGTTTTAGCCATATGAGTGAGAACGTGTAAGGATTTGCAATGGTCGGGACATGGAAAAAATTGATTTCAAAGTGTAAATGGGAAAAAGTTGCGTCTTGGAACGGTGAATCGAATGAACCATGTCTCGTATGCTGCAAATCATTTATCACTGAGTTATGGCCCGAGGCGTTTTTGAGTTTGATCCTTGATAATAGGCAAACCGCTTATGCGATAATTCTGAAAATTTGTATACAGATCGGTCTGGCGACGATCTTCAATTTTGTAATTGGTCGCAAGTTTTCAGAAAATCATTTTTCCGTACCTACAAGCGTTTTGAAAATTGAATCGGGAGATAAGGTAATTAGACTTCCTGGGGGGGTTGAAATTCTCCTCGAAGAATGTAGAGCAGGTTTTTTTACATAAAGCTTACTGGTTTTTGTTTGCGATATCGTTGCGCTAAGCCCCGAAAAATGATTTTACACAGTGTTATCTTCTCCTAAGATGCACGTTTCAGACTACACACACAAAATTTTCTCTCTTTTCAGTTTGCGGGAATCTAAAACTGATTCATCTGCCCTTGTGGCGCGTCACTTAGTACTTCTCTTGACTCACAGAGACAAAAATCCAATGTATGAAGTCTGAAACACAAATACGCCATGTTCATTTTCGGTTTTCAACGAGAGACGCATCATTTTTTATGAAAGATGACACTATGTAAGGTGATTTTTCGGCTCTTAGCGCAACGATATCACGAACACAAACCACATCACCGTGTGTGAAAAAACCTGTTCTACATTGTGTGATAAGAATTTCAACCCCCCAAAAGGTGCAGACACTTTATCACTCGTTCCAAGTTTTGAAACGCTGATTATCAGGTGAAGGTATTTTCCTAGGGAGTCGCGATCAATTACAAAATTGAAGAGCAACGCGAGTTTGATCTGTGTGCGAACTTTCATATTTTTGCCATTATTCTCTCGCATGTTATCAGGGATCACACGCAAAACTGCCTCGGGCTATAACTCATCGGTAACTGATTTGCAGCTCGCGAGACACGACTCATCGGACTCGCCAGTCGATTGCGCAACTTTTTCCCGTTCACACTTCAAAATCCATTTTTGCCATGTCCCGACCCCCCTAAAAAACTTGAAATCCTTACACATTCTCACTCATATCACAATGTCTTCTGCAAACAGCAATGCATTGCGTTTTGAGAAAAACTGCTTGACTTTTTCGATACAACAATAGAACGCAATGTTCCCGGCTTCTGTTCTTCCAAACAGCAATGCGCATTGCGGTTTGCCTGTCTCTACTTCTGACACAAGCAAGCTTGACAAATTCATGTGGAGATATAACATTTGCGAAAGTGGAGGAAATTGCGACGAACAAGGCCTCAGGTTCGTGCACTCTTTTCGTCAAACAGCGTTTGTACGTTACGTGGCGCTTTCCAGAAAGTCGTCGTTCTTCGAGAGCTTCTCGATCTCTTTGCACCAAATCCTTCATGCTGCCGCCTATGGGGTGAGTCTTTTTTGAACATGCATAATTTATATAAGCACATAAGATACACATTTTCGAGAGAACTCTCAAATTATATTCAACTACTATCGAGAACTGAACGAAGAATCCCGGTGGAGAAACGAGTCAGACCGCCTCCGGTACCTCTGATCTATGGCCTACGTCAACAATGTTATGGAAGCTGCGCCGCGCCGAGTTTTTTCATCGGAGAAGATAATGTTGCTGAGACTATCCACATCATATCTCATACCGTTTTTCTTGTAGCGCATAACACAAACGGCACATCCTGACAGACACAGCCATTTCGCTCATCCGATTGTTGCGCTCTAGCAAACTTCGTATACTTTGTATACAGGATTGATAAAGCGATTAAAACTCAAAATTCATTTATTCTCAAATGATGGAAAGAACCTACCGATACAAGACAGGTTGAACGGCCGGCTGGTACTGTGAAACAAGCAGCGGCGGACTTGAATTTATCAGAACCGATAGTGATCAAACAGTCAAGAGATTTCCGTTTCTCGACGTAATAGTGGTCTAATCGCAAAGTGCAGTCAACTGCAACGCTGGGTGGTCCAGGTTCGCCCTCAGCAAACGTGTTTGATACAACTCGAAAGAGTCAAAAATTTCAGGAACAGTTGTGGAAATCGACGAGACGCTGATGTTCTCAGCTATTACTGAAGTCAAAATCTTAGTTTCAGTTCAAACATAAGCAGCGTAACTTATAGGCTGAAGTAAATCAGTTTTTCTCTAGCCAATAGCAATGGGATACTTTGACATGCCATGAGGAATGCAAAGAGATTGTAGAACTGAAACTCGGCCACTGCTTGAGGGAAAACACAGGTTTGCCTATTTTGAAGTTACGCTGTTTATGTTTGGACTGAAACTATGATTTTGACTTCAGTAATAATCACACTCAGGGACGTGCCCTGGCAAGGCCACAAATTCGGGTTCCTGGAATGATCGAGCGATGCGCCAACCGCGCGAGTTTAAAAATTCACAAACTTGATAACAAAAAAAAAACGACGGAACGAGGCGAGAAAATATAGTCAACGGTTACAGATAGCAACGATGCAAGTTGCTGACAGAAAAGCTTCCACGCTTCTGCCGCTCATTCTGCAACACATTCGCCTAAGTGATTCTAGACTCATTCCCGTGTTTCTCGTGTTTGTTTATTCCGGTAATTGACAAGTGGCAATTTTTCACAGGAGCTTTAGTAGTAGGCGATCGCTGCACCCCTATCCCCCCTATTGTTCCTCATCAAGTGGCAGTTCCACGCAACATCCTCCGTAAGAGAGCCTCCGTATAAGGGGAGGGTAAAAGAAGGGGTCTCAGGACATCCAAAATTCAAAATTTTTGAAAAATACTTGCTATAGATTTTCGAATACCCTGTCCATCGGAGAACAACTCGTATCATTTTTGAACGATTTCGTCATACTGTAACCGAGTAATCGATATTACAAAAGTCGAACTTCAAACACGCATAAAAAGCTTCAAACTCCATATTTTCAAGAACTGTAAATTGTATTTGTCTAATCTTTACAGACTGAATAATTTCATAACAGAAATCAAGTTTCCAAAAAAACTGGATAAGCGAGGAATCGCAAATGCATTTCAGTTTTTCTAGTTTTTGAGCCGGACGTAGGTTGAGCCAACAACTTTTTATTGCAGATTATGAATCTACTGATATTTCCCTATCGGATGATAAGCGTTTGAAAAAAATCGATTGATACCCAAACAACGAAAAATCTATATCTTTGCGGTAAACTCGCGTCCCAGACAAACGGAATCGCACCCACTGGACTAAGTAGTGTTTTTGAAATACTGTTTTGCGAATCCTGTCAATATATCAAACTGTGGGTTATGAATTTATTGTTTCTCATCGTCCGGAAAATCACTCATGGCTTGTCTGGGAGTTTTTGTCACACTGTAACCGAGAAATCGATATTACAAAAGTCAAACTTTGAACACGCATAAAAAGCTTCAAACTCCATATTTTCGAGAACTGTGAACCGTAATCGTCCAATAATCTTCACAGGCTGAACAATTTCATAACACATATCAAGTTTCCAAAAAAACTGGATGAGCGAGAAATCGCAAATGCCTTTCAGTTTTTCTAGTTTTTGAACTGGACGCAGGTCGAGCCAACAACTTTTTATTGCAGATTATGAATCTACTGATATTTCCCTATCGGATGATATGCGTTTCAAAAAAATCGATTGATACCCAAACAACGAAAGAGCTGAATGTTTGGGGTGAACTCACTACTTGGTCAGTGTGTGCGAATCCGTATGTCTGGGACGCGAGTTTACCGCAAAGATATAAGTTTTTCGAGTTTGGGTATCAATCAATTTTTTTCAAACGCACATCATCTGATAGGGAAATACTAGTAGATTCATAATCTGCAATAAAAAGTTGTTGGCTCAACCTGCGTCCGGTTCAAAAACTAGAAAAACTGAAATGCACTTGCGATTTCTCGCTTATCCAGTTTTTTTTGAAAACTTGCTATCCGTTATGAAATTGTTCGTCCTGTGAAGATTGGACGATTACAGTTTACAGTTCTCAAAAATATGGAGTTTGAAGCTTTTTTTGCGTGTTCAAAGTTTGACTTTTGTAATAACGATTACTCGGTTACAGTATGACAAAAACTTTCAGACAAGTCATGAGTGCTTTTCCGGACGATGAGAAACAATAAATTCATAACCCAAAGTTTGATAGATTGACAGGATTCACAAAACAGTCTTTCAAAACACTACTTGGTCAGTGGGTGCCAATCCGTATGTCTGTGACGCGAGCTTACCGCAAAGATATAGGTTTTTTGTTGTTTGGGTATCAATCGATTTTTCTCAAACGCATATCATCCGATAGGGAAATACCAGTAGATTCATAATCTGCAATAAAAAGTTGTTGGCTCGACCGGCGTCCGGTTCAAAAACTGGAAAAACTGAAATGCATTTGCGATTTCTCGCTTATCCAGTTTTTTTTTTAAACTTGATATCCATTATGAAGTTGTTCATTTTGTGGAGATTGGACGATCACCGTTTACGGTTTCCGAAAATATGGAGTTTGAAGCTTTTAATGCATGCTACAAGTTTGAGTTTTTCATTATCGATTACTCTGCTACAGTATGACAAAAACTTTCAGACAAGTCATGAGTGATTTAACGGACGATGAGAACCAAGAAATTCATTACCCACAGTTTGATAGATCGACAGGATTCACAAAACAGTCTTTCAAAAACACTACTTGGTCAGTGGGCGCGAATACGTATGTCTAGGACGCAAGTTCACCTCAAAGATATAGGTTTTTCGTTGTTTGGGTATCTATTGATTTTTTTCAAACGCATATCATTCGATAGGAAAATACCAGTAGACTTATAATCTGCAATAAAAAGTTGTTGGCTTGACCTGCGTCTGGTTCAAAAACTAGAAAAACTGAAATGCATTTGCGATTTCTCGCTTATCCAGTTTTTTTGGAAACTTGATGTCCATTATGAAATTGTTCATTTTGTGAAGATTGGACGATCACCGTTCACGGTTTCCGGAAATATGGAGTTTGAAGCTTTTTATGCGGGCTCAAAGTTTGAGTTTTCTAATATCGATTACTCGGTTACAGTATGACAAAATCGTTCGAAAATTACACGAGTTGTTCTCCGATGGACAGGGTTTTCAAAAATCTATAACAAGTATTTTTAAAAAAATTTTGAATTTTGGATGTCCCAGCCCCCTCCGCTCTTCAACGGAGGCTCTCGTAAGGTAAAGCCGGCATTCCTTCCCGCACGTTGTCCCAATACTAGACAAAGCAAGAGGATCCCGCCTAGCAGTTCTGCGAAAAACCTTCAAAGTCTGAATTAAAATCCCCCCAAGGGACCATGCCGACGAAGCTAAACATATCTATATTGCCATCTGCTCACTTCATATTCCTAGATGCAGGTTCACTCGATTTTAAACTCTTTCTGTTTCTCTCTATTTTTGTTTTGTTCACATGTTGTACTTGCGTTTTTAAGCAAATGAAACTGAGTATGTTGATAAATCATCATGTCACGTTTCTTAACACAGCAAATACTGAAAAACTGACCTGGACTTGCAGAAAGTTTGAGAGAAAAAAATTAACTAAAAATTTTTCTAAAATACCGGTCTTCGGAAAATTTTTTGGTCACCAAGAAAAAAAGTCCCTGTAAAAAAATTAGTGTCCGGGGGGGGGGGGGTGTTCCCCTAAAAAATTTTTGGTCTCTTGAGAACATTTTGGTCCCCCAGAAACTTTTTCTAGTCCCCCAGAAATTTTCGGTCCCCTGGAAATGTTCCCCCCCCTTACTTTGATGAGAGCCGAAAACTCTACAGACTCACTTTTACTGATGATGGGGGCGTACGCTTTAATCTTCCTAGCTCCACCTTGAGGTATTCCAACATGAGAACCGTTGTGTTTCTTAAAAAAATTGTTT
>CAVOJK010000142.1:0-22440 GCA_963695495.1 Hololepta plana | reverse complement strand
GTCGATTGAACAAAGTCCAATGTCAGCTGAACACTAGGGTTTCTAATCAAAAACTCATTCAAGTACTTGAAGAAATTTGACTGATTCCTCGTTCAATTCAAATGTTTCAGACTTGAAACAAGGCTTTCATCTTCAAGTTCTTGAAAAAGTACTTGTAAGAGTACTTGAATAGAAACCCTACTGAACACTTGGTTTTTGGTGCTTGATTCTCAACAATTCCAAAGAAGTGGAAGGAACCCTCTGATCAAGTCCAGTGAAATTATGTGTTTTAAAGTAGAGGCTTCCGTTCTAAAAGTAATTGTAAAGATGATTGTAACGATTAAGTAAAAAATTGAAAATCAGATACACTCAAAATATTGATTTTTCAGATGGACGAGCTCGAACGTGCGCGCGATCGCCAAGAAAAGATTATAGATGATCTCTACAGAAAAGTTGATGGTGCTCAGACGAAGGTTGATGATGCTGTGAGGTGAGTGATTCATATTAATAATATAACAAATTATTTTTAAGAGTTTTCGAGTTTTCTCACAAGTCAGTAAACTGATTGTGATACCTTGTGATTTCAGAGAATATCTACTAAATTGATCACTGTAAGATGATGGAATGCTCGGAATCGAAAGACATAGATTACACTGACCCCTCGTTACGCTTCAGCGTCTCTCGTTTGCCCACACTCTCTCGTGTTACAGTAGTCTAGGCGGCGAGCCGAGCTGCTGAATTCTCAAATTTCCTATTTTACAGATTCACAGAGGATCTGCTCTCCAAAGCAAACGGCGTTGAGCTGCTTGCAAGTAGAAAGAAGTTTGATAATTCAACTTTTTAGTTTTTAGTGCTTCCATTTGTTTTTCCCGCAAATTCACTTTCGATTGAAAACAGTCGATTCGCGGGTTTCACTATAGCAGAAGTGCGTGCATGGTCTCTCTCTCTCTCTCTCTCTCTCTCTCTCTCTCTCTCTTTTCTCTCTCTCTCTCTCTCTCTCTCTCTCTCTCTCTCTCTCGTTTCTGCTTGCCGGAAATCTGAAAACCCATAAATCCGCGGATTTCAAAATTGGTTTTTTTTCAGGTGCTCCACCAGTTGCGCAATCTCGAGCACACAATGCCTACTCTCAATACTGATTTGGAGCTCAAATTTGAGACACACGATCGCAAGCGCATGGAGACTGCTCTAGCTGCTGCTGTTGGCGTTATACATTGTGAGCTATATAGATTACTGTAGGGCGAGGTGAGAGTGAGGCAAATTGAGAGACGCAGACTCTACGCGATTCCCCGTAACCCTTCTGCGTCTCTCGTTTTCCCCACTCTCCCGCCTCATCGTAGTCCAGCAGCCTACTGTTGTTGGCGTTATGCATTGTAAAATTCTAAGAGGGAGTCGCTGATTGCGATGTCGAATATGAAAGTAAAAAATTCAATACTGTAGAAAAGATTACTGAGGATTCGTTTTTGGGTTACTGTAGACAGTATCCACTAGGTTGAGGTCATTTTCAAAATAGTTTTCAAGTTTTGAATGAGCCGGTTCCGTTTTGCAACTACAGTACCCTCCCAGGTCGCTCTATCCCTCTCGCTTCGGCTACCGTATCCGATGCTCCACTGCGCATATCTGCGTCTTCATCATCTGGTGGAGGGGGCGGAGCTCCACATCAAGGCCCCGCCCACCACCATCACCCTGGTGAGAGGTGGCGTGATCATCACCTGGCCTCACTACAGCAGCAACAGCAACAGCAGCAACATGGTCACCCTCACCATCATCAAGGTCAGTCTTTTTCAGCGAAAAAAATGAAATAGTTTCCCGGAAAGAAGTGAAGTTATAGTTTTCTCAGCTGTTGTGCACTGAAAAATGTTATTCTAATTTTCACAGAAGAGCGAAAATGAAATGGCATTTTTAAAGCTGGAATAAGTTATTAAATTACAATTTCAGGCGCTTCCGATTGTACTATTTTGAAAATTAGGCAAATTTATGGTAACTTTCATTGCAGGTGCTCCTGATATGTCATCCGCGTGGCCGCCCTCTGGCGGTGCTTCCGCAGCCGCAACGACTCTTCTGCCGCCGGCCGCGTCGCTAGAGGCCGCGTTCGCGGCTGCTGCCGCGCCGTCGCCGGCAGGCGGACATAGTACGCCTGGCCCCACGCCCATAGGCGGCGAGAGAGCTGCAAGGAAGGCACAGGGTGAGCAATTTTCATAATTCGATTAGTCTGTGTAAACTACGTGCTCCTAGCTACTGTACAATAGATATCTCTGAAAGTGGGAAGTTCCAGTTATCAATTTTTGGACAAAATAAACAAAGTAACTCTCCCAGTCTATTTCGCGGACATGAAGGATTTATTTTGTCCATATATTGATAACTGTAACTTCCCTGAAAAATGGGCAGGGCAATGGATTTCTTGATTTTAGTAGCCAAATCAAGACCTGAGCGCAGCGCACAATTCTGTCTCATAAAATAATCACATGAGAGCTATTTTCGTTTCACACCCTCACCCTTTCGGTTGTCTAGGGTAGCGATCGTGGCCATTGTTCCGTTAGTTGTTCCATGAATCATTTCCTAGAACAAAACAACTTTCTACCTCTATGATTACATCGTACAGGCGCCTACGGTAATCCTGGCGCAGCGCTCCTCGGCGGTGGCGGCGGCGGACGCGGTGGTTGGCCGCCTAGCAGCAATCCGCCAGAGCTGCCCTCGCCATCGCCGCCCAAAGATGCTCTTATGGCGCCAAATGGCGCTGGACCAGGTACTGTAGGGTGATGGGTTACGGTATCTTTAGCACTATTCCGAGGGGCTGGGTAGTGCACATACTTCAAAAAGCTGTGTCCGGCTATCTCGAAATTAGCTACCTCACACAATTGATATCTGTTGGAGTAGCGCCATGAAAGTAGCACCTAGGGTATCAGCGTTCATACTGTAACTGCTGCCCGACAGTAGCGAGGGGTAGGTAGCTGTCACATACTTGGAAACATTTTGGAACAAGGGCCGAAACCGGTTTCTACCTTTCCTTTATTCAACATGGTTGATCAATCTATCGCTTACTATCTTCATATAACAATTCTAAAATAATACTATTCGAAGTGCGGTAATGCATGTGTTGGTAACGCTATGGCCTTGAAAAAGCTTTCTATATCGATGTCTTCCACTTGAAGAAAAGTGTAGGGAAAAAATGAAATCAGACGATCGTCATGTTTTCAAAAACTTAAAATCACTTTAAATATGATTTTTTGCTAAGGTGGCGATGCACCATCATCTACAGCAGCTATGATGGCAGCTGCTCGCGCTGCTCACATTCTTGGCGCCGGCGCCGGCTATGGTAGCGGGGCGCCAGGCGGCGGACAGGTGAGAGGGCGGCTGGGGTACTGTATCATTCATTGATTGAAGGGTACGGTAGATAGAAAAGGTTACTGTAGATACTAGACTAGTGCTAAGCTCGAGGAATTCAGAAATGATCAAGGAAATCGACTTGAAAGTTGCAAAAGACTTTTGGTGGTGTTGTGGGCTCGAACCCTCGACGTGTGGTTCATAGGCTGTAGCCACTAACCCTTTACCAATGTGGCATTCGCTCAGGCGACGGGGCCAGCGGCGGCAGCTGCTGCAGCCGCGGCCGCAGCCGCAAATGCGAGCATTCTGCTAGAGTTGATACGCACGCGTGGACTGCCGCCAGCACTGCTACAGGTACGGTAGTCTCTCTCTCTCTCTCTCTCTCTCTCTCTCCCTCTCTCTCTCTCTCTCTCTCTCTCTCTCTCTCTCTTTTAACTCGAGAGTACTGTAAGGCGAGAGAGGAAGAGGGAGAAGGAGAGAAAGAGAGATAAATCATTTAGGCGAGATGCATTAGGCGCCATTTTTGAACAAGTTGTTTTGCTAAAATGGTTGCTACCCTATATCTATGAGATTGAAAATTTTGAGAGACGCAGCAGCGAAAGCAGTGAATCGTGTTTCTATGTTCCTCGACTTTCTTCCCCTCTCTGGTTTCAGTAGTCTGGTTCTGCTCACGTGTTCCCAGTTGCAAGAATACTCCTAGATGTAATTATTGTCTCTATAAAATACATACAAAGAGCACATGTGGTTTCATGTGCGGGACATTATAGTGCTTACAGTGTTTGCCCATAGAAACTGATCGTTGTGTATTTCAATAAAAAAAATAAAAAAGAAATTCGAAATTTGCAGGACCCAGCCTTTCTGCAGAATGTAATGGCGGATCCAAGGCTTGCCGGTTTGTTTCCTTCACTTTTTTCTCTGATTTTTGATTGTAAACTTGGAAGAGTTCTGCTCGTCTTTGTTTCAAGTTCAACGAACACTTAGAAATAGTGAATTCAGTGAGAAAGAGGAGAAAAGATGTTGATTGTGTTGCTGTTAGGCGGCGCCGTCTCTCTATGAGTTTGTGCAAGACTTCAGAACTTGAATAAAATCGGAAAATAATCAGGAGGTAGAATAGCATATCAACTGTCTATCCGTCGAGGAAGTGCTTTTTTATTCCGTCCGGGAATCACATTTTCCAGGCGCTCTACTCTCTGGCGCTGGCGCCAACCCAGCGGCAGCGGCAGCTCTCGCTGCCTCCAACCATCAGGTAATGATCGTAATAATCATAATTATCGTCATATCGATGCGATGTTGTTCTTTGCTATCAACGAAAGAATAGAATACAGAGAACAATTCAGAAAACATATTCTTATCAACTTTTTCGATTAGCTTCCGGGCTCGATTGATTGATCCATTGATTCAGTGTTCCCACTAATCGGTAACTTCCAGGCGGCCGCCGCAGCCGCTGCTCTGGTGTCCCAGCAGCATCAGCAACAACAGCAGGCTGCTGCAGCCGCTGCAGCCGCACAGCATCAGCACATCCAGATGGCCAAGGCTGCTATGATTATGCAGGTATACACGGTATTAGTGTTTGAGAATCCAAAGGCTGGTGCGTCAGATACGCAGCGTCCTGTTCACTCGGTCTGTCTTTTTGAAAAGACGGACTGGCGTGTACTCTTTTTGCACAACCTAGAGGTCATATATGGGGGGTCACATGAAACCACATATGGAGTGCCAGACGACTTGGATGACAGGAGTCTGTCGTTTCAAGACGACAAAACGAGCTTAGCGATGCTTAGCGTTTAGGGGGGTGTTTAGAGAATTAGCGGTCCTTAGCTTTGCGGGTGAACGTTAAAGTTGGAACAAGGTTAGATGATGTCAAGGTGAACGCCTCCTATCAGTGAGAGCTCTTCAATTTACGCCGACAAGAAGATTACAATAACCAAAAATTGGATGAGTCGTTGTCACTAGTGAATAGATTACTGTAAGGCGAGAGAGAGGAGCAGCATTCACCTGATTCCTGGGTAAGTAATCCAGTGTATTTCTGTTCAGGTTCCCAAACATTGAAAAACCGGGAGGGTCCAGTTGGAAAATAGGGAAAATTTCCGTTCCCACTCTCGAAATGTGATTCTACTGCTCACTTCCATTGAAAACCGGAGAGGGGACGTGCCAGAGAACGAGTCGGGAATTCGCTGAAGTAATCCACTGATTGTCACTCTTCCAGCAGAACATCCGTAACGGCCCTGGCGGCGGTGGCGGCGGTGTCGGAGTCGGCGGCTCTGGCAATACGGTAGCGAGCCTCGAAGCTCAGATGCGCAAGATGGCTGTAGAGAAGGCTGCTGCATCAGGCCTGCTGCCGGAGCAGATGGAGATTAAGCTTGCTTTTGTGCACGGTTAGGAGGCTTGATTTATTTTTCAAATAATTCTTAAAATGCGGATAAATCACGCACAGTCTCCTCAGAATTTTCGATTTTACCGTACTCTCAAAAATGTAATTACAAGTCCGACTTGTTAAACCTTGTCTCGTAAAAAAACAGTTTCGCAACCCAGTGAGTGTGAACTTTGAGAAGATTATTTTTCAGGTACCGGAAACGCTGGCAATCAATTGAGCGATCTGCACTCGCCTGGAGGCTTTGCTGTGACTGAGGTGAAAATTTGTCAAACTCAAATGGGCTTCGATTCCCGTAAAAAATTACGGTAGTTTTCGTGTATTTTTTGGCGCAGTTTTTGAGACTTTCCTCTTAGTCCATCTCTCATCAACCAACCTCTTGATATTTCTTCCCGAGAAGAAGAAAAAAGAAAAAAAACTTGTTATCCACAACTCTTGAAAGGTTGCTCGAAGTTCAAAAATATGAGAATTAAAAAATTGAAGTCATTCCACTCCGAAATGAAAAGTGTGAAAACTTTGCCTTTTGCAGTCTGACTTCGAATTCCAAACGACTTTGACTATTTAGAATTTACAGTATACAGAAGAGTTAAAAATTTTATTCTTTGCAGTCTGACGAGATTCTCATTGCTGACACGAACAATCATCGTATTGTGGTGATATCATCTACCGTAGGCTACTGGAAGTTTGGCCGCCCAGGACAAGAAGACGGCCAGCTGTGCTTCCCGAGAAGGGTTGTCGCGATGAAGGGAGAGGTTGGTGTTGGAGGAGAGAGAGAAGAGAGAGAGAGAGAGAGAGCACAGAGAGAGGAGAAAAAAACTTGGTAAAATCTTTAGATTTTTTTATTATTTCGAAATGAAAAAAGACTATGTTTCCAGCCATCTCGCATCGTTGTAATTGACAAATCGACGGATAACAAGAGTCGTGCGCAAATTTTCGCAAAGAACGGCGATTTCATCAGAAGAATCAACTTGAGTGAGTTTTTTATACTTTATACTTTATACTTTATACTTTATACTTTATCACCATCATAAATACAAGTCATACAACACAAACGATGTTTACTCAAGACAAGGGGGTTCGATGGTCACCGTCGCTTTCGCGTACTGGTTTTGGTTGTTGGTTACTTTCTCAGCGACTTTTTTTCACTTGAATTGATAATAAAATTCAA
Organism: Hololepta plana; assembly: GCA_963695495.1. Lineage (NCBI taxonomy): Eukaryota > Metazoa > Arthropoda > Insecta > Coleoptera > Histeridae > Hololepta > Hololepta plana. The sequence continues at coordinate 15,604 of CAVOJK010000142.1, read as the reverse complement.
TTTCATCATGAAAATATATTCTGCGCTTCTCAAATCTACTGACATTTGTGAGAGGCAAAGGTGGGTGAATTTGCATACAGCTGCACCTTTTGAGTCTCTGTGTTTTTCCTTTATCGTTGATCAAACGGAAAGAATATTGTTTCCGTAATGCATTGTTAAATTGAAATCAATCAACATGTAAATTATTCCGGACATACACGGCAGCTGTCGTTCCCGGTTCTGGAAAAATGTTCGTGACATGGCCTCAGAATGGTAAAAATGGATCTTGACAGGCATTTTTTTTGTCGAAAAGAGATCCTGACAGGCAAAGTTGTGGTAGCAAAAAGGGGTGGTGACGTTTCTGGGACGACCGTGCCCATGTATGATTCCGGAAATCTGGTTTTCTCTCAATCGGGTTTCAATCTGGTTTTCTCAGCTGCCGTAGTGCCCAAGGGCGGCATAGAAGTGTGGGCAGCGACCTCGACGCCAGCAGGACATCTCGTTATGGTCGATCAAGCATCGGTCATCTATACGCTTGATATCAAGGAGGTTAGCGAGTGACGGATGGTTACAGTAGCTTTAATTTTTGCTCCTAGAACTTATCAAATTCAAATTTGAAACTTGATTCAAGTAAACGTGGCCGCAGGCGCAGCCCCGCGTAATATCGTGGGTCGACGCTTCGCCACACCTCTCTGAAGCTTCCGACGTAGCCGTCTACGATAAGCACATCTTCGTAACTGACTTTAAAGGACACTGTGTGCACGTCTTCTCAGCTGAAGGTGAGTAGGCCTTGTTAAAGGAGCACTCTACTCTGTTTTTTTGAGTTGAGAAGTACTTTAATGCATATCTGAGGCTTTTTGGAAAGTGAAACAGAACATTGATAATATGAAGTCTGGAAAAGTTTAAAGGAGCTGTCACAGTAAAAAATAGTAGCATGGTGAAGTTGTCTTCTGTCCTTTAACGAGACTGTCTGGCAAAAAGCTTCTGCTATATAGGTACATGGATTCGCAAGATTGGCGAGCCAAGCCATACGCCATTCCCGATTGGCATCGATATTCATCCAACACGAGGTGAGGCATAAATTGAGGTTAAAACAACTCGGCTCGCCGCTGACATACTGTCATACGAGCAAGTGTGGAAGGAATGAGAGACGCAGAAGCGTATCGGGGAATCCGTTAGTGTCTCGTTTTTCCCACTCTCTCGTCTTACCGTATTCTAGGGCAACCTCAGTGAATCAATGATGCTGAAAACGAAAAGAAAGTAATCGGAAAAACTATGATGGATTATTATTGATTAAAAGAAACATCATGAATTAAATTTAATTATTATTTAAATTGAAGGAGAGATCGTCGTCGGCCACACACACGGCAATAAGCTGACACTCGTCGTCTACAGTACCGACGGCATCCTACAACAGCAATTTGTCAATGCTGATTTTAGGGTACGTGTAGACAAAGTAAGTGGCAGTTCTCTCTCTATATCTCTATACCTTTACCTATATCTATCTATAGCAACCGCAAAGTAACCGCTTTTCTTTTGTTATCGTATGCTAAAGTGCGCAAAAGTAAGATTAGTTTTCGAAAAACTGGAATCATAATTTTCGCGTCACCCTGTCTCAATCACTACGCAGCTGTGAGATACAGTCTGCTGAGCCGGTTTACAGTATTTCGAAAATGAATAACTTTTGCGCACCCTAGTATATGCGTGGGCGCGTTGGGTGTTTAAGGCTGATTACAGTATGTCTCTAAGAACTACCATCGAAGCTTTTAGATGCATACATGGTCCCATGAACGTCATAACCCTGTTTTGGAAGTCCAAATTTGACTTCAGGACTGCTTTTCGACTAGAATATGGTCTGTCTCATGACCCATTTCATCAATTTGAGGCCATGTCAGAACCTTGTATGAGAAACCGTTAACAAAAAAAAAAGACAGCTGCCCATGTATGGTCAGATGTAATGACTTTGTCGAACGAATACCGTAATCAGTCTGACACACAATAAATGACCGAAAACTTTGCGGTTGCTATTGCTATCTAGTGTGTGTGTGTGTGTTATAATTTTTCCATTTTTGAGGAAAAATTAAGATTCCACCGCTTTTACAATCTTCTCTCGCTCTCGCTTCATACGTTGGGACGAGCTGTGTAACTGTGAACGGTAGTGAAAAAAAACTCACTGCCACTCATAGCGCGTTGGTTCGACTCTCATCACCGTCCGCAGTCTTTTGCGTCGGGACACGGCAGAGTTCAATCAACTTGGGCAAATGTCCAGAGAGCGAGAAGAAGCGTGTAGTGATCGGTGGAAGCTCGAAATTTTTGCTCAAAAATGTTCATTTCGGTTTCTACTCACGCCACATTTCCTATCCACTCTGTGTGACCTAAATCACTGCTGACCGTGAGAGTACGGTAGGTGGGACGGTTCAATAAATGGTGTATCGTAGTGCTACCGTACCCACGCAAACAACTACTACCTAGGGGTTTTTTGTGCTCGGGAGGTGTGTTGCTTTAGAAAACGTCGTGCCTCTGGGAAGTGAAGTGACGTGTGTACCTGTTCAGTAATTTTATCTAAATAGTGGTGGCTTGTGATTTCAGTCTTTTTCTCTGGTATTCCTGAGTTTGACTTATCCCGGGATCTGTATTCATTTTCACGAGTTTAAAAATTTGTGGGTCTTTTATGCTTTATTTTTCAAAATTTACATCGCTTTTTTTTCTCGCGGCGCACTCGCATTTACCTTTTTCCCAACACCTTTCCAGTTAGCTAGCACATACATTGCTTCTTTTTGGTTTTACCCGCTTTGGTAGCTAGAGCTAGAAATTATGGAAGTGACAAGTTATCCGCACTGGCTGTGATCCAAATTCATGATAATTTCATCAGATGTATACAGTAATTACTAACATACGGTAATGGTCAATGCGGATAATTGCACACTTTCACGAAAATTTGGGCCTTTTTTTGTCCATACCCTTTTCCTGTTGATCTAATATAATATCAACTGCCACTTAAACAAACTTGGAAAAAATCTAAGAAAACAAATTACCAAACAAAAATCACTTACCGTACAAGGTAGGTGTTTAGCAGTTGTACAAAATAAATACAGTTTCCAAAATCATTCCAAAAGTTGAAGTGATAATAACATGAAAATAAAATCTGATACTCAATACTCAAAAGAGCCAGCAAATAGTAGCAAAAATTACCGGCAAATATACGGAAAAACAAGAGAAATAACTTGAATAACTGACAATTGGTTACGGCAAAAATTTGCGCGGCTTACAGATGTCTCGATGTGCTTCTCTACGGCTCACATCAAACGGCCTCGTCATTACGCTCTCCAAGCATGCACATGTGCTCTATGGCTTTCGCAAGGCTTCCAGTGCCACTGCCGGCAACGTGCCAGCTGGCGCTATCGCAGGCGTAATGCCACCGCGTCACTGATCGCGCGGATAATGTCCGCGCATCCCGGGTAATCTGACCACATCCCCGCTCCTCTCCCCCACCCCCTACCCTACTGTACATACGCTAATTCATATACTAGTACTCTTGTTGTTATCGCCGTCTTTTTCATCCTCTCTTGCTCTGCCCACAACCACAACCACCACAACCTCCTCATTTTGAAGCATAATTTCAGATAGAGACAGCAAGTACAAACACCCGACTAGGAAACTAAGATACTTTGTTTACACATAATTGTTTACACACACATCTAGCTGTTAGTTTATAGATTAAAAAAAGATGCACATTCACAAGCACCCGCACAGGCTAGTAGTAGTACATTGCTTATTTTTACATTTTTCTATCGTATCCGTGAAATAGACATCCGGAACGGAAAAATGTAAAAATGAGCAATGTATTACTACTCACGCTTATTGATTTTTGCAGCACTTTTTGCACTTTATACACACAAAAACTTCTACATCATAATATAAGTATACATATATTTACACACGCACATACGATCTGGTTACAGTTTTTTTACACGAAATGCCTTTGCTTCCTTCATTTTTATATTCTCTTTTTTCAAAAACAGTTTCTCTTTCTTTCTACCTTTTATCTCTTTGCACACTTATACTACACTTGTACTACTACTTTTTGCCTTATTCTTTTCTTTACTCATTATTACTTTATTTCTAATCACACATTTATACACACACATACACACTTCTTTTTCGCTACTGCTTTTCATACACTATTCCGAGAGAGAGAGATGATTAGAGAAATCTTTGCCCCTATACGAGTTTTTGTGTGCGCGCGGAGGTTTTTTTTTCCGCAAAGCTCCGCCGCTTTAGCATTCCGGGTATAGAGATGGAGCACTGGCTCTCTCCGTGTCCGTCTGTCCGTCCGTCCGTATATTTGTGCGTGTGATGAGTCTTGGCGTCGAGGAGTGTGCAAATTTCGCGCGCGCCCGCTTTCCCGCCCACGCACGCAACCGCAACGCGTAGTGTTTTGTGCCGCAACGCGCGAGCGTGTCGAGTCTGAGGCTTTTTTTAAGCAACAAACTTTTACTATACTTAAAACAAGCCAACTGTTTCCAAAAAAAATCTAACTCGACCCCACAACGCATTGCCTTGCGCGTCGCGGCCCTTTGCGTACGCGTCTGCGTGACGCGTCGCGTAAGCGCAGCGCAATCATACCAATCGGGACGCGCGCGTGCGTCGCGCTTCTCGACAAATACGGGTATAGTCTTGTCGAAGTGCGCGCGTGAGAGAGAAATGTTAACTTTCCATTTTACTCCTAATCCACATTCAAACCAATAGACAGCCACATACACTGATAAAAAACTTACAAAAATTGTACAACTCCTTCACTGTTTTTTTGTTGTTTAGAGTTTTGTATTTGCTCCATAGTGCCTTCTTATATTACCCCAAAACACTTTGCCAACAATATATTCTTTCTCATTTACTCACTCACTGACTCACACACATACATACACTCCTACGATTTGGTAACCACTTCCACATCATTATCGGTAAGTTCACCTATTGCTCTACTGCAAATCCGGTTAAATTACTATGATATAGCTATTGCTCGAGGCGCGAATGTCTATAGCTGAGTCCACGCTAGACAACAGAACGGCTTTCATTCTCATTTTCTGTCTAGAGTGAACTCGAGGTAGACATACGCATCTTGAGCAGTTGTATTCTCTCTTTATTTTGCTGTTTTTTCATGTAAATTTGTTCGTATCCTATATACTCCCATTCTAGCCATTTTTAACACCTAGTTATACAGCTCAAAATATAGCTTACATATTAATCAACAATGAATGACTCTATTCATTAAAAAAATAAAAAAGCCAAAAAAATGTAAGAGCGTGCTGTGTGTGTGTGAATTTCAATGATTTGCTATTTGTGTTTCAACCAAATTCTTATTGCCAACTACAGTGCCCATGTAATTATAGGTTCGATACATTTTAGTTTTTTCGTCGTTGTGAGTGTGTTTTAGCGCATAGTAAAAACAACCTGATGCCTTGTCATTTTTCCACTACCGTGTTCGATTACCCTTTCCACAAGCTACGATTTGCCTCTACTCCATTTTGCTCCGCGTTGAAAGCTTTTATTGTCTTTTTTCGCTCCACTTTTCTTCTTCCTTCCAACTAACTCTTCATCTTTTCAAACCATATCCAAGTTTCAGCACTTTTTGCGCAAAAGGTAGTACACGATCGAAATATTGTTCGCTCTCTATTGTTTTTTGTTTCTTTTCAAAAACGCTTTTCTTTACTACTTCTCATCTTGCTTTTAGTCTCTCGAGCTCGGAGGAAAAGGCTCTCGCCATAGTTTTCCGGCGCAGTTCTATTCGAAAATATATTCAGTTGCTCATTGAAAAAACGATGATCTAGCTTTATATATCATTTCAGCAACTGAATATATTCGATTCTAGTAGCAGAATTGCAGTAGAAAATTTCTACTGCTACAATTGAGTTTTCTCTAGCCTATTCTAGATCATCAATTCAAATTCCAAACAAAAACTAATATTCCGTACGATCCGACTTTTCACACTGTAAATTCACATTATCTAGTGGCTCTCGAATGTTTCCAGAAAATTTTTGAAAATTCACAAAAAACAGTTTTTTTCTTGTTTGAAAATTTTCTATACAAAAATCTAGGCTTCTACCGCCTTATTATCCTGTGTGAAAAATTCCCATTGTTAGCTCTCGGTTAGATTATTGATATACTGTGTGACAATTCAAATGAAATCTGTGTGTATTTGTGACATAAGCAAGTGTTCAACCATGATTCTCGCTCAGCAATTACCTTTGAGAGCTTTTTCTGATGTATTCGTAGAAAGGTAATTATTGATCTATGCACTTTCCTGGTAGTCATGCCTATCCGAAACCATATTACTTTTTTTCTCTCCCAGATACCCAAGATACAGAGTTTCTTCTTTCCTTCATGATAGTGAAGAAATAGCATTTTAGTTGCCTCAGAGCTGTGTAGTCATCCGTGGTGATTAAAGGATTAGTCATATCAATCGCAATCTCATAGCTTACCATTGTTGTGCAAACGCGGAGCGTTATGTCATTTAGCAGATTGGCACACCAAAATGTTCCATTCAGCGGATTGACAATTTTGTGTGTCCAATCTGCCAAATGAGTTAAAGGCCCGCCTCATGCACATCAATATTAAACTGTGATATTGCACTCGATATGATTCAAAATCAGTGATGGGCAGGAAACGTTTCTGGAAAGTCACAAAAAACTTCGGATAGCCGGCGGGATCGAACCCGCGACGTGTGATTTATAGTCAGAAATCAAAACCCATAAACCACGGAGGCGCATACGGGGATGCGAGGTGTTGGTGACTAGTTCCTACCGGGCTCATCACTGTTCAAAATAGTTGGTAGACTACGGACAGAGATACGGCTCTTGGTCAACCATGATAGTCCTTTTCACATTGTCTCTTTCTCTATCTCGTTTGTAGACGATTCTGTTGAAATTTTGTTCTTCTTTCTTCCCTCCCTCTCTCTCTGCGGTTCTATTCAGTTATTCGTATGGTACCATTATCCATCCGTACGTTGAAACTACCGTAATCTAATGGAATTGATAGGTACGGATAATAGTACCGAACGAATAGCTGAATATTACCGCTCTTTGCTCGGGCAAACTTTTCCATACTTTTTGCGCGTATTTTTCGCTCCTCATCTCAAGCACTTTATCACCTGTGAAAACACACACACACAATTGTAGAAAAATATATTTCCTAGCGTTTTGTCTCTTTTCGTATTTCAAACTCTCTCTCTAGTTCTAATTTTAGGACGTTCTCTCCACTCTCTTTTACACATTCTTTCACATTAGCCTTTACCCCACTTAATTTGCTCAAACCAAGTTTTTTTAGTCAAATTCTTCTACAAAATATGGATAGTCTTCGTTCAAGTTATCGCCTTGTAGTCAGCAGAGAGTTGACAGAATTAAAGGAGGAATCATACCGATCGTAATCTTACAGCTGAACACATTGTTGTGCATCACGAAATTGTTTCATTTTTGAAAGCCTATTGAAAACTTGGTGTGTGCCTAATCTGCCAAATGACAAAAGGCTCCGCGTTTGCACAACGAGCATAATCTGTGAGATTACGATCGCTATGATTGGTCCTTTAAAATGCTTTTCAATCCCCTCTTTGAGCTTATTTTTTAGACATAGTTTTTTCACCGAAAATAACATTTTTCATTCTCACTTACAACAAAAACGAACCCCAGGCTCACATCATTTTTCATTCATTTTACACTTTCTCTTTTCCGGCTTTTGTCAAAAACAGTTTCGTCCAAGGTATCTTCTGCCTTGATTATATGATAACACACACACATTATTCTCTGTAAATTCGTGTTTTATTTTTCACATCTACAACGGTTTTACCGTACCCGAGTTTCAGCCTTTTTTCTCTAAAATGTTTCGTTTTGCTCTTCAGTGGACTCTACGTGAACGTACTGTAATTCTCGTTTCCTCTTTGATTATTGATAAGATAGCTCACTATTTTTATGTTTTAAAGTTGTCTGCAAAATTCGAATTGTAAACAGTTATAATCTCCGGATAAAGTTCTATACAGAAAAGTGAAGTATGTTTTTGGATGGAAAATCAAATTCTGAATGAACAGTGTTGGTGTTGCAGATGGGATAGTTTTATGAATGAAATGGAATGAAAACGAGAGAAAATGGATTCGTTGTTGTATTTTTTCATTTTGTGTTGTTTGTTTGGGTTAATTTGGGGTTGATTTTTCTTCTTTTGTTTATTTGGGTTGATTTTTCTTATTTTCTTATTCCTTATTTCTTATTTTCTCATTTGGGTTGATTTTTCTTTTCTGGGGCTACCGTTGCACTTCTCCAATCTCAGCACAAGTGAAATCAGGAGAATCTTTTATCAGTTTTCAGTGTTCAGTGCGAAGTGTTTTGACAAGATGGGAGCGGATTATAAGCGTGGCAAATCTAGATAAAATCAGTTATGAATCAGTCGAGTTAGGGCAATTTCGGACCATATTTAGTGGAAGTTAGTTGGCTAGGGGCTATTCGAGGCAGTAGTAGGTGAGGAAATAGTTGAGGGGTAAAGCCAAGGAGAAGAGCAAAGCTGAGAAAGGATGTGGATGACTATAATCGACAGAAAGGCGTAAATCCGTCTGGACACACTTGAAACGCTTTTTTTGCATTGAGGGACACAGAGAGTGAAACTGTAAATACCCCGGTAGCTTGTCTCAAGTGTAGTCAGAAATCAGAAATACGGTTCTAGGTCGCCTATGTATACTGGGAAGGTTGAGGGAGGAGCGACAGGGAACAGTGGGCTACATACAATTAACTGCACGTACGTTGAAACTACCGTAAGCCGATGAAGTTTAGGCGTACGGATAATGGTACGGTACGGATAACCGCAACTTGTCAAGCGAGAGCGACAATGTATGATGTGCTATAAATGATCAAGCTGGCGAGCATTGCTTGTAGAAGAGAAGCGGCCAAGCCGGACGTTGCGGACTGCAATTGGTGATTTTTTGACCCAAGTTATTAAATTTAATGAAAATTTCATGAATTTCACGATTTTGTGAAGTTCGTGGCATGCGTCTCTTTTCAGTTTTTTCGCATCGAGCTCACTGGCATTTGGAACCAACTGTCACCAAATTTCATGAAAACTGCAGGGTAGATAGAGTTAGAAGCGTTCTACAACATGGGATGGTTGAAGCCCTGCCCAAGTCAACACGAAAAACGTTGCACATTTTTAACTGATAATGATTGTCGATCAAGAGCCGTATGTCGGATTGCAGTCAACTTGCGACAGCCCAACGGTCTCTGATTTAGGAGAGAGTGAGATATGAATCAGCAGTTTCGCTGTCTCGAATGGATTGCAATAGGACATGTAGTTCGCCGTCGACTATGAAGGAAGCGGAAAGCCTCACCTTCACTTTCTCGGGCAAATTTTCAATGTTTTCAACGTCGTCATGGTGTATTTTCTGAAATTTTGCATCTTTTTGCATTTTTTAGCCTTTTTTTGCAATTTTCTGCAATCTTGTGCTCTGCAATATCGCCTATATCTGTAGGCTATCTATATCTTCATTTTCTGCATGCAAGTTTGTTTTGAGAATTTTTCGACTACGATGAGAAAAACAATAAAAGAATTGAAATTGAACGATACCATTGTCGCATCCGTATCCTCACAAAGTAGAACGTAGTTGCCCGCATCTTTTATGTATCTCACCTCCGGCAGACCTGACATATTCATACACTATTTTTGTTACATTTTCTAGTTAGCCTGGCATCGCTTTTTCTGTGGAGAACAAAACTTGAGATCTTTTAGAATCTCAAGGCTTGTGCGTTAGATACGCAGCATCTAGTGATTTATGTCTTTTTTTGAAATACGCAATGTGCCCTTTGTGCACGCTCAAATCCGAGTCACAGGAAGTGAAGTACCTAAAAAGGAGTACCGAAAATTTTTCCATGGAAAGAAAAGTGAAAATTAGTGAGAACGTTACTATTGAGAATTTTTTCCTTCACGCCAATTTGCCGGATCAACCGATAAGCAGCGCAAAAGTACCCCTATTGTTTGAAGTCTTCCAGGCTCTCTTTTCTCCCTCTTGTGCACTTCCCCAGATGGAGGAACCGCCTTCAAGGCTCAATGAAGAGGAGCTTTTGCGCCGTTTACTTGTCGATCGGACTCTTCGGCAGAAGGTAAAAATTCTAAATAATACCTCTGACAAGAAATGTCTTTTCGTCCAATGCCACGAGCCTCCGTACAGAATTATAAGTCAGCGGTCAGAGTAGTGCACTTGCTTATTATTGCACTCCTGTCCAAATGCTCCTGATGGTTAAAATTATTTAAAAATCGGAAATTATTTTAAAAAATTCAAATATCAATTAAATTTTCAAAAAACATTAAATTAATCAAAAAAAAAGATAAAAAATGAATTGAGTTGATTATGGGTAGAATAAACTTGGTATTATTGAGATTTTTTTCCTTTTCGCTACGCTCCCGCATCTATGGATAAACAGCGCAAAACTTTCTTCACTGTGTTGCACTACTCTACGAACAAAAGCATGTAAAAGTTTCTCGCTGTTTATCGATAGATGCGGGAGCGTAGCGAAAAGGAAAAAAATTTCAATAATAGAGCTTCTATTCGCCGCCCCGGACGATCGACTCATCTCATGCCAACATTTTTTGTACACAAAAAGTGTTAAAATGTAACGTTTGGAAGTTTTGCATGGCGCGTTGGATAAGATTTTTTCTTGTTAATTCACAACTCTAAAAATGGTTGAGTCAGAGCGGAAAGAGCTCATAGCAAAATACAGCTGAGCACATAGTCGACCCGGAAATTTTTGAGACCTCCACGATAATTAAAATTGTTTTTCCCTGACCTGCTTTATCAGGCCACGTATCGTACATCCAATTTACATATCGTGGATCTTTCCAATCGAAAATCTGAAAAAAGCGAATCCGTTTGTTACTGACCTCAACACAATTTTTTCGCGCCAAATTTATACAGCGCAACTCGAAAGCAAGTAGTAAGTTTCTATCATCTACACGGCTGCGTGTTATCAGTCGCCAAACTTCCCAGATAACCTATCCAAATTTTTGTGATAACTTTATCAGAGATGTTGCCTTATGTAGCACACTTTGATAGAAAATGGCCTCCACAGAAGCTTTGAAATTGCGCTGTTTGAAGGAAGGGTTCTACATTGAAATATCGAAAAAAAAAGATGAGACTTGTCCATACCTGAATACCGGTGTAAGAAATATTGGAGCACGTATAGGCAAAGTCTTTTCCCTGAAAACTTGTTGTGATTCCTGAACATATCCGAAAAATGTGGCGTTCACATACATCCTTCACAAAATCTTGGTAAGCATCCTGATCTTCCCGGTCGCAATAGGTCATCGGAGCAAGATTGTAACTATCACAGTTACCAGCTGAAAACCCGTTATGTTATACAAAATTGAAACAAAAGTAATGTCGCCAAATTGGGTATGTCTTCTTTCCATCATAAGAACCAAACGGCAGAACAAAGAACAGTAAGGTCTACGTTTTCGAAACCGCTGGCGCTCTGTCTCTCCTGCAGTTTTGTACGCGGGTCTGCTATTAGTGCTTTAGAATCTAAATGTGGTGTGCCAGTCTGAAAAACGTCCTGTGCACTTTTCCGATCGCTGTAACGTGTCATCCAAAACGTCTAGCACTTCACATGTTGTTCCAAGTGACCTCCTGACATGGCCTCTACGTCCTGTTAGAAGCCCACACACCAGTCTATTTTTTCAATAAGACAGGCCGAGTGAACAGGACGCTGCGTATCTGACGCACTACGTTTTAGATCCTGAAACACTAATAACTATACACGTTTTTGGGTGTGATACAATACACCCAAAAATACACACAGTTCAAAGGACTCACGCTTGGGTATGCAAGCGAATACCGCTTTGCCATCCTTCTTCTTCCAATGACGAACGCAGCCGCGGGGGCGAAAATCGCGGGATGCAACGAAGGCTTCATAGTCATACTGTGATGTATTATTGAGAATTTTTTCCTTTTCGCTACGCTCCCGCATCTATGGATAAACAGCGCGAAAATTCCCTCACTGTGTTGCACTACTTTACGTACAATGACTTTGGCTGTGTGTGAGTCAGCGAAACAATCGTTGTTGCGCACCATGAATTCACTACGACTCAGGTGGTAAAATCTTCAATTTTTTTAGGGAATCAAATGGTTCGAATGTTTATTTTGATTATTAGTGTTTCAGAATCTGAAACGTGGTGTGCTGGTATAAGCAGCGCCCTGTTTGCTCGGTCTGTCTTATTGAAAAGACAGACTTGTGTGTTCTCTTCTCACACGACCTAGAGGTCATGTCCGGAGGTCACCTGGAATCACCTGTGGAGTGCCAGATGGCTTGAATGACACGTTAGAGCGAGCTGAGAAAGGAACCGGACGCTGCTTAGACCGGCACACAACTAATAAAACGATTGTTAGTTATTACTGAATTCGAAATCACAATTCCAGTCCAACTATTATTGAAGTCAAAATCATAGTTTCAGTCCAAACATAAACAGCGTAACTTCAGAAGTGGCAAACTGGTATTTTTCCCCGAAGCAGTGACCGAGTTTCAATTTCACAATCTAATTGAAGTCCTCGTCGCAATTCGGAGTAGACCATTGCTAATGGTTGAAGAAAAACTGGTTTTCAACAGCCTAAAAGTTACGCTGTTTATGTTTGGACTGAAACTATGACTTTGACTTCGGTAATAAAAATAGCGGAATTTGCGGGCTGAAAATTTTTTTTATGACCAATAGCCAAGTGCTAATCCGAAGCGTACTTGTGGCGCTATCGTTCTCATATCATCATTACATCAAAATATGATTGACATTATTCTCATCATTAGTTTAATATTTCTTTTAAAAATGCTGAAAAATTCAAAAATGACAAATCAGCCGTACAGCATTGTACACCCGGCTCGGCTTGATGCCCGCTTGACAGCCAGGATATACGAGCGCGTCGATGCCCGTGTCAAAACTCGTCGTTAGCTGCAATTATCAATGTCTGGATATGTTCAGGAATCCGTAGCAACTAAAATGAGTACGTTGAAATTCCGAGGGTATACGGTAGATCATCGTGTGGATATGCTCAGGAATCCGTAGCAACTAAAATCAGTACGTTGAAATTCCGACGGTATACGGTAGAAAGTAACGTACGGATTTTGATCGCTACGGATTTCTGAACATTTCCCATTGTCTATGGTGTGCAGCGTCCATTTAGCTTGCTCTTTGAAAGCTCTCTTGAAAAGATCGACTGGAGTGAACCGAACGCTGCTTATTGTTAGACTCGAACATTACATTTCACATTTCGAAACAACGATAGTGAATTCAATTTGACTGAATTGTCATTTTTGTAATGAGTTCTCTTCCGACGGCGAAACAAACCAGCTTTAGACAATAATTCCCAGAAACGGCCTATGACATCTTATTGCCCATGATTTGAGTCTCGAATTTTCTCATCTGATGAAGAGTAGAACAGCGTACCATGATCAAGAGAGCTAGCGAATTCATCTTGGTGTTGGGACGATGGTAGCTTTTTGGGGGGATGGGGGGAGGGAGAGAGAGGAGAGAGCTCCCAGGAGTCGCTCTCCGAAGGAGACTGAATTGTAGAAAGAAACTTGGAACTGGATCGAGAACCAGAGTACTTTTTCTCTCGATGAAGTTAAACTTTTACACTGGTTAGTGACAACTTATTGTCCCTGCATTTATTCACTCAGGTTTTCTCCCGTTGTTCACATCGTGAGAGTTAAAAATTAAGCAACCGGAACCGTTCATCGACGGAGGAGGAAATTCACAAAATCCTCGATGTAGTTCACATACATCTCTATTTACCCTAAAACTTTTATCTCAATTGTCAAACACCCCACCCAAGTTTCCAGCACCAATTCATCAAGTTTGCTTGTTTATGTGACACATTCTGATATTCTGATATCATTCTTTTCGATTCTCTCTCTCTTGCACGGCCGGTTCCCTGTTTCCTCTTCAACATGGACCTAACTCTAGTCGTCTATCGCCTATAATATGAGTCGACACCATCTATAGTACTGACAACAAATGTGGGCAGACATTTGTAAAATGATATAAAGTTTGCAAATTTCCATTCATCCTAATTCTTCATCAGTTCTCGGCTCCTTGTTGAACTTTCTCCAAGCTCTTTTCGGCCTTTGTGGCCTCGGCAGATCAAGTTCTTAGTGTTCATCCACAATTTTCATGTTTTTCTACCACAGCGCCAGTGCCAAGGGCACATCCGTATAATCGGACAGCTCAAAACCTAATCTACGGCTCCGCGAAAAAATTGAGTTAGAGATAGGAAAACACTCCTATCGAGCCGTGATGAGTCTCACATAGCTCGGTATCCAAAAATTGTAGCCCTAACTCGTTTTATTCGCGAAATAGACGGATCCGTTGTTTAGGAAAAACGACCCCCAGATTTTACGGATGTGTCCTTAGCGCGGTTGGCGCTGAGTAAAAATGGAGAAAAGTCAACTAATTGTCAAGTATTTTGTCTGGACAATCTGGAAATAACGAAGAGAGCTCAGAAAAAGACCAAATAATGGTCGAAAGAGGCTGGCAAACTTTACATGAATGTTTTTTACAAATTTCTGCCCACATTTGTTGTCAGTACTATAATATGGACGCACTGGCACTATTATCACTATTGCAACTAATATCAAGAGCTGAACGAAGAATCCCGGGAGAAACGATTTGGACCGCCTCCGGTACCCCCTAAACAATGGACTTTGTCAAGAATGTTATGGAAGCTGCACGAAACGTCAAGTTTTTTCAACGAAGAAGAGAACGCTGCTGCGATTGTAAACATCATATCTCACACCGTTTTTTCTTGTACGTATGACACTCTGCACACTAACAGACATAGCCATTTCGCTCATCCTAGTGCTTCGCGTCGGCAATGATGCATAGTATACTTTGTATGCTGGATTGATACGCGATAAATCTTATCTTATCCATTCTGATAGAAAATTCCTGCTCTAGGAGTTTTTCATGTCTCCCACTCTGCTTCTCAACCACTTGCGTTGAAAAAATCTGCACATGATTCTTGCCATAATCCAAATCATTTTATTCAATACACTAACCAATTTACATCTACACATTACACACAAACTACAAATCCTATCACAACACAACAAATCCTATACTTTATCTAACAAAAATTTCTATCGAGTGTGATTCGAAAATATTACTGAGGAAGAGTTACGTTTTCGCTAACTATGAGTTTCAATAGCCGACTACAATATAGTCGGCAGAGAGCAGTAAATCCGTACGGTACGCGTGAGACAACAGGACAGCCATTTCTCGCAAAGTGAAGTAAAGCAAGTGGGACAAGAAAAGGACTCGCGCTTACAAACTCGAGTGCACATTTGGTTACAGTAACCTGGGGGGTAAAGAGTGTGACCCATGGTACACTTTCGCGTACTACTTTTCATTTCTAGGAAAGTTGAAGTGAAAATTGATGAAACTGAATTAATTGAGCTGTATTTCGGGATAAAATTCATCATTTGTGCTCAAAATAGGTTGCATCCACTGTCAACAAGATTATGAAGTACATCTGATAGAGAAGAAGTCACTGGAGGTGTGAATATTCTATTAAAAGCACGCGATAGCTCGAATGTGAGTAAGAATCTTTCAGAAC